>MU223431.1:2689407-2706195 GCA_018584345.1 Thuja plicata | reverse complement strand
AATTTTCTAAACCCCCCCCCCCCCCCCTTGCTTGGGGATTTTACATCAATGGGTATCAACCCTAAAATTTTACAATGAATTTGAAACTTTTCTTTAGAAAGAGGCTTTGTCAAAATATATGCAACTTGATCTTCCCCCTTGCAATAGATGAGGGACACTTGCTTGTTTTCAACTTGTTCTTTAATGAAGTGATGTTGTAGAGCAATATTCTTTGTTATTGCATGAAAAATAGGATTCTTTGCCAAGGCAATGACACTTTGGTTGTCACAATACAAAGGTGTAGGTTCTTGTTGAGGTAGACCCAGGTCTTCAAGTATTCTTCTAATCCATAAAGCTTCTTTACAAGAATTAGTACATCTTTTATATTCAAATTTAGTAGAACATAGATAAATATAACGTTCCTTTTTACTTTTCCAAGAAATGACACCTGAACCAACAAAGAAACAATATCCACAAGTAGATTGTCCATCATTGGGATCTCCTCCTAGATCTGAATCAGTAAAACCTTTTAAAGTAAAATCAGAATTTGTATCATAAAATATACCAACATCAATAGTGCCTTTAATATACCTTAAAATTCTTTTTGCAACTTTGAAATGGGTTTGCTGAGGTTCAGACATAAATCTTGAAACTAAACCTACACTATAAGCAATATCAGGTCTAGTAAGAGTTAGATAATTTAAACTTCCAACTAGCTATCTATACAAAGTAGCATCAAATAAAGGAGTTTTCATATCAAACATTAACTTAGTTCCTAACTCACATGGAATGGAAACATGAACAACATCATTCATCTAAAATTTTTCTAAAATATCATGAGCATATTTAGTTTGAGATAGAAAAATACCCTTAGGGGTTTTCCAAACTTGCATTCCTAAGAAATAATGTAAATCCCTAAATCAGTCATTTGAAATTTTTGATTAAGTTGAAACTTAATATTAGAAATTAAAGAGTTTGAACTTGAAGTAAGAATCAAATCATCTACATATAGAATGATAATAACAATGTCATTTTTACAATGTTTAATGTATATATTAGGATCATTTTTACATCTAATGAAACCTTGAGAAATAAAGAAAGCATTAATCTTGGAATACCATTCCCTAGGGGATATTTTTAAACCATAGATAGATTTCTTTAATTTGCAAACTAAATTATGTTTGTTACCTTCTTTAATAAAACCAAGAGGTTGAGCCATGTAAATTTCCTCATGTAAATCACCATTTAAAAAAGTACTTTTAACATCCATTAGGTGAATAGACCAAATCATTTTAGAAGCTAAAGCAAAAACAAGTTTAATAGTAGGCATTTTAGCGATAGGATCAAATGTTTCATTATAATCTAAACCTTCAATTTGAGAAAAACCTCTTTCAACTAGTCTAGCATTAAACTTACCAATTTTATTCTTAGTATTTAATTTTGTTTTGTATAACCAAACTAACTAAATCCCAAGTGTTATTAGAAATCAAAGTAGCATATTCTTCTTTCATAGCTTTTTGCCAATGAGGTTGTATTTTAGCTTGTTCAAATGATTTAGGATCATTAGTATTCAGAATAGAATACATCAAAGCATAATTGAAATAATTAACTCTTCTAGGTTTAATTCCACCCATTCTAGTTATGTAATCATCACTTTCATAAAGTAAATTTTTAAACCAAATAGGTTGTCTCTTAGAAGTAATAGAGTCGTCACTAGAAGAAGTATCATGAGGAGTAGAGTCATTATTAGCATCTCACTGTCACTAGAAGGAATAGAAATATATTCATTAGGAATAGGGTTTAGAGAAGGAGGTTGGTCCTCCACAACCACAACTTTACTTCCACTAAATTCAACATCATATACATTAGAAGAATCATGTACTCCATTTTCTACAATACAAACATCTCTTGCAACTTGAACTTTGTTAGTAGTAGGATTATAAACTCTATATCCTTTAGTTTTTTCATCATACCCAACAAATATATCAGGCAAATATTTAGCATCTAATTTGTGCCTCTTTTGTTTTGGTGTGTGAACATAAGCAATTGAACTAAAAATTCTTAAATTTGCCAAATTGGGCTTACTACCAGACCAAGCTTCTTCAAGAGTTTTATCTTTTAAAGCTTTATTAGGAGTCCTATTAATGAGGTAAGTAGCACAAGTCATTGCTTCAGCCCAAAACTTATAATCCATATTTTTATAATGCGATAAACATCTAGCCATTTCCATAATAGTTCTATGCTTCCTTTCCGCCACACCATTTTGTTGTAGTGTATAAGGAATAGTAAGCTCATATTTTATACAAAAGATTTCAAATATGAATGAAAAGAATTATTAACATATTCTTTCCCATTTCCAGTTCTAAGGATTTAAATTTAAAAACTAGATTGCCTCTCAACAAACATATAAAGTTCTGCAAATATATCAAGAACTTGATCTTTACTAGGCAAGAAATAGATCCAAGTTCTTCTAGAAAAATCATCAACAAAAGTAAGTGCATACCTTGAGCCTTGGATGTTGTTATTCTCCATGGACCCCAATAGGTCACTATGAGTGAGGTACAAGTTATGATGCGCCCTCCAGGATTGACCATGTGGAAATGGTTCCCTATGCATCTTACCACTCATGCAACCAACACATATAATTTGGAAGGAACAACATTAGGAAATTCATCAACCATATTTGTTTTTTGCATCAAAGAGATATAATTATAATTAAAATGGTCAAGCCTTTCATGTCATACATTAAAGTCAATATTAGCATGCAATAAATACCTTGAAGTGACAAACTCATAAAATTTAAATAAGTTATCATGATTCATTTTGGCATTAGCAACAACTTGGTTAGTTTAAGGATCAATAACATGACATATGCCCTTATGAAATTAAACCTTATAATCTTGACATAATTGAGCAACTGAAAGAAGATTAGATTTCAAGTCAAGAACATAAAGAACATCATGCAATTTTCCATTAGGAACAGTAACATCACCAAACCTTCAACTTTGCAACTATGATTATTAGTTAATTGAATTGGTATGTTTGAAGTATTAGGATGCAAAGAATCAAAAATATCTCTATGAAATGTAACATGTTGAGATGCGCCACTATCAATTATCCATTCTAAAGGATTAGAAACAATATAACTAACAGTAAAAGCATGACGAGATTGATTATCATTATTCTTCTTATAATGAGACTTTTGATTATTTTGATTCATAGACTTCTTATCATTTTGATTTTTAAACCAATTGTTAGTCAAATGACAATCTTTCCCACAATAGGTGCAATAGGGGTTTTTTATTAGAACTATTCTTTTGATTATGATGATTGTTATTATGATTATTATTATTGTTATGATAAGGCCTAGAATTAAATTTATTATTGGAATGACTATGATGACGATGATGATTATGATTATTATTATTATTATTATTGGATCTAAAATTATTTTGATTTTGATTTTAGACATAAAAGCATGTTCATTAGATTTAAGAGTACTAAATTGAATCGACTTCGCTTGCTCTTGACGCAATAAGGTTTGAAAATGATATAATTTAATTGAGTAGCTAAACTAGGAATAGCAAGTTGAGAATGCACATTAGTAATAAAATGTTGAAATTTCCTAGGAAAACATTTCTTTAAAATGATATGAATTAAATGAACATTAGATAAAGTAACTCCTAAACCATGCAATTGACTTTTAACGGAATCAAATTTTAACAAGAAATCATCCATAGATTTAAAATCATATACCTGAGATCCTCCAACTGATCTTGGAGTTGAATCTTTCTTGATTCATTTGGACTATCTTAGGTGTTTTTCAAAATATCCCATGTTGTGCGTGTTGTACAATTAGCAATTAAAACATATAATTTGGGACTTAGAAAAATTCCAATGAGGCCAAGTGCTTCCTCATTTTTAGCATTCCAAGCATCGATGTTAGCTTTCAGAGGAGTAGTGGTGGATGGAGCAGAAGAAGGATTTGTAGAAACATCTAACACATGTTTGAAACAAAAACTGAAGGAAATATGTGTTTTTCAGGCATGATAGTTATTATTGTTTAACTTAATTTCAGGAATGAGAGTAGACATAACTGCACAATAACATAAAAAAATAATGAAAATAACTTTATGATTGAATAATAACGAGTAACAACATTGATAATTTAATGCCAAAGAACCATTAATTTGAATTTAACACAATGTTAATAATGTTTTGAGTTGTAAAGACAAAATATTAATCTTTGTCTCATAATTACGATACAAATTATGACATGGAGCATCTGCAACGGTCAGATGGGTTGGCTTAGGCGGGAAATGGTCATCACCGCAAGCAGGAGAGATTTTGAAATGGTGGCTTCCTACCTTGACGATGGTCATTCAATCGAAGGGTGCAGGAATCTTACATCACCTTCCTTTGAGAGAGAAATGAACACGGGACAAGGAGTATTGGGTGATTTGGGGTCAGAAGGAATGGAAGGAGGTGGGAGAATAGAAATGGAAGAAATATGGGGAAAAATGCGATGACACCCATAAAGAATGGTTTCAAGTTTCAAAGCATTGAAAGGAAGTTTTGGCAGAGGAAATCCATGAAAAATGAAGAGCCAACCAAAGAAAAGGGTAAAAAAATAGACACCCATATGGAGGTTAGTGAAAATACCCATATTTTTACTTCTTATGCTATAGTAACTCTTAAAAACCCCCGATGCATTGAGAATAGAGCATTGTTGGATGACAAGGCTATGTTTCTCAAATGGTTAGGTTTGTGGCCATCTAACAGTAAAGTTAAACAATGGTGCGAGCAACAATGGAAAACCTCCTTTATCTATTTAAAAACTATGTTTAATGGATTCTACCTGATTATGTGCTCCACTAAGGTGGACAAAGAGTGGATACTAAGAAATGTCCCTTATATGCTTGATGGTAATGATATCTACTTAAAGAAGTGGTCAGCGAATTTCAATCCGAAAATGAAGGTGGTGAGTGAAACCCT
Source organism: Thuja plicata (assembly GCA_018584345.1). Lineage (NCBI taxonomy): Eukaryota > Viridiplantae > Streptophyta > Pinopsida > Cupressales > Cupressaceae > Thuja > Thuja plicata. The sequence goes on along the minus strand of MU223431.1, from coordinate 2,701,221 downwards.
TTTTTGGTTTAGATTAGAAAACCTACAACAAGAATACTGGGGTGAGGAAACACTGAAAATCATGGGGGAAACATTGGGAAAATTTGTCAAATATGAGGAAGTCATTAATGAAAAGAACTATGTTGTAACACCAAAGATACTTGTATGGCACCAAACCTACTATGAATTGTCATCACACATTATTATTCAGATAAAAAGTGGGGAATGGTGGCAACCCTTGGTAGTGGAAGAGTTAAAAGGTGATGGATTGATTAATCAAGAAGACTGCAGGGACAATGGGAAAGACAAGGAGGAAAAAATATTGGAAAATAATATGTTAAGAATGACAAAAAATAAGGAATCCACTCCCAACCCAAGAATATAAATGGAGGATTTTAAGCAATCGGGAGAGGAAATGGCTTTATGGCAAGAGCAAGGTGCAAGCAAGAAAAAGGAGGATATTGAAAGGAATTCTTGGAAGGAATCACATTTATGGAAAGAGAAACAATTAGAGGAAATCTCCACTCCAATGGTGTGTGAGACTCAATTTGATTTCTCTCAAAAAAAAATATAGAAGTGGGAAATGAGGTTCAAAAAGAAGTAGAACAATATAAAATCTAGGAAAATGCCCAAGCATTGGAGGTTGAGAACTTACAACAGTGTATTGTTAAAGAAAGAAGCCCAAATCATAAACTAGGAGGAAGTGAATCTATCCCTGACACATATCCCTCAAAGGAAATGTGACTAGATGACAAGCAATATCAAGATGAGAATAGGGGAGAAAATCCCCAAGAAGAGGAATTGGGTGACAAACAAGAATCAAAGCTAAGTCAACTAGATGGATGGAGTGGTGAAGAAAATAAAACATGTGATGGCAGAATCTCACCAATACACAACTTAGAAGAGTCATTTGAGGAAGCAAGGGACAGTGGTGGGAATCTACTAGAATTTGATTCTATTTACAACTTGCAAAGTGATTAATGGGATGAAGATGATTTGGGTTTTTTTGCAACTCCCAATATAATGGATCCAAGAAGTGTAGAACAATCTAAGTCAAGGTTAATAAAACCAAAGCTTGGAGAAAAAGGGAGAAGAGGGGCTCATTCGAATAAGGAGAAATTAGCAATGGAAGGGTGTGCATCAGACCAAAGTAATTTGCTGAGATCGAGAAAGGGATATGCCTTTTCCCGACAACAATGAGGCTCCTTTCATGGAATCTTAGGGGCTATAATTCCCCTGACAAGATTTTCCTGATCAAGAGAGGTTTGGATCAGGCGAGAGAAGAGATTGTGCTTATGCAAGAAACAAAGGTGAAGGATAATGATAGGGAGTTTTTCAAAATACATTTTAGTAGACGGGAAGGTGTTTTTTCAGATGTAAGAGGAGCCTCGGGAGGGCTTTGTGTGCTATGGGATAGAAGTGTTGTAGATATTAGAGTCATAAATTAGACTAGTAATTGGCAGTGGCTGGAAGTCTCTTCCAAACGACTGCTCTCCAAGTTTTATGTCATTAACATATATGGACCCAATAGCACTTCAGACAAAAAGGAGTTGTGGAGAGTTATCTTTGATCTTCTAGCATCAAAGAAGGAAGAGCTATTTTTGTTAGGTGGGGATTTTAATGCTATTTTAAGTATTGCGGAGAAAAAAGGGGGTAGAGGTTGGCCTGGAATTAGTCAAAGATATTTCTTTGATTTTGTATTGAGTAATGGGCTGACTGATTTGGACTTCAGAATGGGAGATTACACCTAGACTAATAGATATTCCTAAATATTGCTGAAAAGCTTGATAGATATATGCAAGCTGGGCAATGGGATCAGAGCAGCTGGCTGTGTAGTGTGGACATTCTCCCCATCATAGGGTCTAACCATTTCCCCAGATGTTGCAACATTCAAGAAGACACTACCCTTGAATGGTCACCCTTCAAGTTTGAAGCAATGTGGCAAAAGGATGCAACTTTCTTGCCCAAAGTTGCTGAGTGGTGGACGACTACCCCGGTTCAGAAAGGTAACAAATCCTTTATCTTTTTCAAATTATTGTAATTCATTAAAGATCAATTAAAAATATGGAACAAAGATTCCTTCAAAAACATCTTTGTAGAAAAAATAAACTTGGAAAACAATTTAGATGATTTAAATGATAAAATCATTGTTGAGGGAATAGATGAGTCATCCTATGAGGAGGAGGAGGAGCTTCACTGAAACTATAAGGAAATTTTGGCAAGGGAAGAGGCTTTCTGGAAGCAAAAATCAAGAGAAACATGGCTCAAAGAAGGGGATCGCAAAACCAAATTTTTTCATAAATCTGTGAAAGTAAGAAGATCTAGGAATAGGATCTTCTCTATCAAAAATGCACAGGGGGATTTAATCAAAAATAATCACCAAATTAATTAGGAGGTTGTTTCCTATTTCCAGTGAATTTTTGTCAACAATACAGTGGGGTTAAGGGGTTTAGAGGATCTCCTAAATATAATCCCCAGGAAAATTTTAGAGGCTCAAAATGATAGACTAATGACACCAATCTCAAAGGAGGAAGTAAGGTTAGCTTTGAGTGGAATGGGGGGTGATAAAGCCCCGGGGCCAGATGGTTTCCAGACACTATTCTTTCAAAAAACTTGAGATATATTGGGAGAAGATATGTGGGAAGTGGTTGAAGAGTCTAGAAAAGGTGGCTTTACACTGAAGGATTTCAATAATACCTTTATATCTCTAATTCCAAAGAAGGCAGAAAGTCAATCCTTTGAAGATTTCAGACCCATAGATTTGTGTAACACCACATATAAAGTAATTGCAAAAGTAATAACTAACAAAATTAAACCATTGTTTGAATAGATTATTTCCCTTAAACAAAGTGGATTTTCCCCCAACAAATCAATATTTGAAGGAATCCTTATTGAACATGAGGCCATTCATACAGTAAGGCAAGCTAAGGTGGCAAAGATGACGATAAAGCTGGCTATCAAGAAGGCATATGATCATGTCAACAGGTCTTTCTTAATATATGTGTTGAGGCAGTTTGGGTTTGGAGAGAATTGGTTGAAATGGATATCAAGTTGTATAAATACCCCCAGAAAATCCATCTTGGTCAATGGAAGCCCACGGGTTTTTTTTGACACTTCACGAGGGATAAGACAGGGAGATCCTCTTTCACCCTTCATATTCATAATCATGGATGAAGCATTGGGGATACTAATATCAAGCAAAAGACATGAGGGAGTATGGAAAGGTATTTCTATAGTAGAGGGGCTGGAACCTACTACTCACTTCAATTTGTAGATGATAATTACTTAATGGGGGATGCTAATGCAAGAGAGGCCAAGGTTATTAAATCAACATTAGATAGATACAATACAACTTCGGGTTAGTGTGTCAATTGGAGTAAATCTGAAATCTATTTTTTTAACACAAATGTTAATCTGCAATGGCAGCTATATAACATTATGGCAATAAAACAACTTAAATTGCCAGGAAAATACTTGGGGGTGTAACTCTTTGCATGATTGTACAAGACAAACTTATGGAAATACCTAATGGATAGTTGTATTAAGAGAATGGATGGATGTAAATGTAAATGGTTAACTTCAGTAGGACACATTCTTCTTCCGCAATCAACGATCTCTATTATTCCCATATATTCTATGAGTTGCCTTAGGATTCCAAGCAAGGTTTTGAGCTTTATTGAAAAATAAAAGAGAAATTTTTTTGGAGTGGCAATTGCAAGGAAGATAAGTGGCCATTGTTATCATGGGAAAAAATTGCAATAAAAAACTCAAAGGTGGAGCTAGGATGAAAATTTGGAGAAGAATGAACTTAGCTCTTGGTGCCAAGCTTGTCTGGAATATATATAGGGATCCTTATATATTGTGGACCTAAAGATAATAAAGGCTAAATATTTAGACTCAAATGTTAATGAAAGAATTTTAACAATTAGAAATCCCCCAAAGGGATCAACCATCTGGAATTTTATTGCGGATTGTAGAAGTATTATTACGGATTATATTTCTCAGCAGATTGGTGATGGTAATAGTGCTTCTTTCTGGAAGGATTCATGGATGGTTATGAACCATTAAAAAATGATGAGAGATACGAGGAGGCCTGCAAAATTTTGACTAAACAATGGGGTGAGAAGGTTTCACACTACATGGATGTAAAAGAAACTCCTTTTGAGCCCCTTTGGTCTTGGAAGAACTTGGATACTTCTGGTTTATCTAAGCAACAAAAGGCACTTATGGAGGCTATATTCCAATCTAGAAATGTGAGTAAAATGGTGACAATTGACATTTTAATTTAGCGTGTAGCAATTAATTGAGCCTATTCGGTAAAGTTGGGTTACAAGACTTTAGAAACTGGATCGAACAATAGGGGTTGGCAAGTTAAACTTTGTTGGGATGAACATTGCCTCGCTAAGGACAGTACATTTACATGGTTGGTAGTGCAACGAATAATACTAGCTATAGAAAAGAGAAAAAGGTTTGGCTATTGTGGGCCAACCAAGTGTGTGTTATGCAATTCAACCAATGAAGATGTTGATCATCTTTTGATACAATGTCCTTTTGCTAATGAGTGTTGGCAGATGATGAAAGAAAAACTGTAGTGGACTAGCCCTATGCCTAATTCTTTATTAGGGATGTTCGAATGTTGGTCCACACTAGCTAAAACAATGGTCATGTCTCCTTTATGGAATATCTATCCATCTATCATAATATGGGAACTTTGGAAGGAGAGGAACATGCAAATTTTTTAGGGGAAAGATGAATCTTTGGCAAAAGTTAAAAGAAAAATTAAAGCCTCAATTGAGGGAGTTATGAATACTGCATTGATGAATCAGAAGGGAGCTTTGACCTACTTGACCAGTGACATAAGACTACATGTTGAATGACCTTGATTGAAATTTCAATCTGGTAATATAGGGGGGTCAAGAAAACAAACTATGTGGAGAGGGTGGCAGAATGGGATAAACCTGAGAGAGATTGGATTAAAATTAATTTTGATGGGGCTTCTAAGGGAAACCCAGGCCCTTCATGTGCAGGGGTCATTGCAAGAGACTTGAATGGGGAAACTATTGCTATGGTTGCAAAAAAATTTCATGATGGGACAAATAATATGGTAGAGGTTAGGGCGACTTTACTTGCCATCCAATTGGGCTTTAAATTAAAGGTTAGAAAATTCCATGTGGAAGGTGATTCACAGGTGATTGTGAATGCAATTAACAATGGAGCTTTCAACGCATGGCACTTGACAAGTATAGTGACAGAAATCAACCACTTACTCCAGTCTTTTCAAGACTTTAAAATTAGCCATGTTAGGCATGAAGGGAATCAAGAGGTAGATATTTTGTCAAAATGGGCCTCCACTTTAGCAACTATAAATGAAATTCATTTTGAATATTTTACAGTTTTGGAGATGCAACTTTAATTTTGAATAAAAGACATTAAATAACTTTATTTTTCAGGTGTTGGTGCGGGCTCTTGCAATTAAAATAGTTTTCAAAATTTTAACCATTTTAGTTTGTAATAATTCAAAGGACACCATAAATAAAGGCGATGTCAGCAAGATTGGGCTATCTACAGATATCGTGCTTCATGGTTAAGATGTGACAACTCTTAAAGAGTTATAAATGTAACTTATGGAAGGATACAACAATCGGTGATGCCAAATATAGATATGATGGAATTGGTAGGAAGTGGTTGGCGGTGATGTGATAGGTTCTCTCACTGATAAGTTTGGCTCCCTTAGCTATTTAAATCCACATTCAATGGGAATGTTTAGGTAAAGTTTACTCTAATAAAAGAAGCAGAGCAAAAAAGATAGAAAAAAAATAGAGAGCAATGGAGGCTACCATCACTGTCAACATGAAGAAACATCATAAATCCTTTAAGGGGCCCGTGAGCAAGGAGAGGATGCTGGGCCTGCTCAATATGAAGGAGGACAACATTGCACTGGCTACAGCTGAGGTCTTGGGAAGCCAATTCCAAGACATAAAACTGAAATGAAGGGCTTATGTTGATGTGATCTCCATGATCATAGCATGGGAATTACAACTAGGAGAGTGTGAAAGGGAAGTGAAATGTTTGATGGAGATTATATTTGATAATGAAATGCTACTTGGCCTGGACTCAATTCTAGAATGGGCTGACCCGGGTGTTGGCTTTGATTATGAAGAATGTTTTGAGGATGAAAATGAGGGCATAATTTATGGGTGTGTGCCATTTATAAGGCCAAAGAGGTTATGTGGGGAAGAAATGAAGCATTCATGGAAAGGAGGCTGGAGATGAAAATAGAGATAGCGGACTGAAGTTGTAGTGAAGCGTGCCACCACGACCGGAGTAGGACAGAGGTAGTGTACAATTGAGTTGGCTGATGGATTATGATCTCAACTACATAGATAATGTAATGAATATGATTGTAATGTCATATATGTTAGGGACTGCTTCTTAGTAGAATAATTTAGGGATAGATAGGTAATGTAAGATGATGATTGATAATCTTTGAAATGGTGAATTATATGTAAATTTTGCTTGAATATCAATAAAAATCAACTGTTATAGATAAAAAAAAAAGGTTTTGAGTTGTTGAAATAAACGTTAAAAAAATTAAATTTTTGTTAAAACTTGAATTTAAACAATTAAACAAAAAAAATAGTGAAAAATGATTGAAATGTTTTTGATTGCAGGAAAAACAGGTTTTAAATGGGGACCCGAAACCCCTTACAAGCAAGAAATAAGGAAAAATGATTGAAATGTTATTAAAACTTATCAAAACAAAACTATATAAAGTGTATTTAACACAATTTTTTTAAAATAATGTATTTAATATTATTTTAAAAAACAATATTATTAAACAATTTAAACAAGATATTGAAGCTATTTAAAAAAAAAACAATTTAATTAAACTATTTTAAAAATAATATAATTAAATGATTAAAGGAGAAATTATTTAAATTATTTAAAGAAACAAATTATTTAAACTATTTAAAACCAATGTTATTAAGCCATTTTGAAATGAGTCAAAGTATTTTTTAAAATGTTCAAACAATTGAAAAAATAGGAATGATTATGATTTAAAAATAGCCAATATGTCATTTTACTAGAGAAAAGAGCTGGTGGAACGAGTCAGAGAAAGACTGTGATGACTAGCAGTGAAAGAGAAGAGTTAGATGCCTATTTGGAGTAGAAAACATCACGCAGGGAGATACTCTAGTCAAAGGCAGAAGCTGCAAGAACGTTGGAGTCAGAGAATACATGCAAGAATGATAGAACGATGTATGTAGGCTTGAAGGGAAGACCGAAATCAAGTTGCAAAATACATGCTAAGTGGAGAGCTATGTATGGATAGTTGTTTGTGTTCAGAAACAGTTGGGAGGGCAGCAAAAAAATGTTAGACTGGTAGCGAGAACATGATGAAAGCAACTGAAAAATGGCAGATATAGTTACGTTCAAACTACAACTAGAATTGCAAGAGACAGGCCGATATGGAGGGACAATTAATTGTCCGTGCAATGATTGAGATTTTACCATATGTAGACCGAAGCAATGGCACCAAAGGAATACAAGGAAGCATTTGGACAGGAGGGAGTGTATGCTTTGGGAGAGGTGGGATAATACTTTGAGTGTATCCAATTATTTTACCATCCCAAATTAATTGGATTAAAGCGCACAAGGCGACAAAGGTAGAGACTGGTCTCAAAGGCAGAAACATTATAAATACGCTTAGATTGAGAAAGGAGTGCTTGAATGAGCCGCGAGGATAGTGTATGAGGGCAGTTGAGGTAAAGAATCCACCAGAACAATACACAATATGCAGACAAGCTAAGAAATACAGAGATATAAACACAAATAGAATAACTTGAACATAGATTCGAGTGCAAATATATTGATAAAGAGATAGTGTTTAAAAAATAAAGATTTAAACAATGACAGATTAATATAATCCTGCAAGACAAACACAATATTAACCTGCAAATGAAATAAATACAGATTACAATGAAACCTGCAAATAAAATTGTGGGACAAGAAAAACAAATTTAACCTTGCGGTTTCCCGATTAAAGTTAAGTTTTATAAATTTTTTTGAAAGAAATACAGTAAAATCTCTAGCGGCGAGCCTTACAAAGAGGGTTAGTACATAAAGATTAAATCAAAGAACCTACAATCTCTCTGGAGGTAAGCCTTCCAAAGAGGGTTAGAAAGAAAAATATATAGATATTAGAAAACATGCAAGCACAAATGAGTTAAGAAATGAAACTCAAGTTTCTCTCTCTTCAAAAAGTCTCCAAAACAAGGTGTGCTCCACAAAATGGTAACCTTCAACAATTTTCACTCAAACAAGGATTAGTAACCCAAGCTCCATACCATGAAAGGAAAAATCAAGAGCAAAGAAATAAACAAGAGTCCAAAAGAGTTATTTGAGGAGAAGATTGTTACCGTGAGAAATGCATGAACTAGGAGCGTACACAAAAAGAGCCAAGACAAGGAGATAAGAAGTTTTGAAAGGGGAAAATCAAAGAAAAACCCCTTATGAAATATGAGAGAGAGAGAGAGAGGGGGGGAGAGACTCATTTACAATAACTTCATATAGTATAAATGAGAGAGAGGAGCATCTCTTAAATAGAGATGAGGAGAGGAGTTACTAAGTAACTCACCAATCTATGAATGTGAGCATTCATAATATGCATGTACAAAGTGTCATCATCCTCTTAAGGGGGATACACTAATTTCCCTAATAAAGGAATTACAAGAAATGACATCTCCTCCCACTTGGACTAGAGGACAAAATACATGTAGGGATTCCATAGAAATCTCCTAATTAAATAAATGTAGGATACCTTGGTTTATCCCAAGTTAAACAAAAACAACCAAGGACAGATTAAATATTCTAACAGTAAAGAGTGGTTCATTTTAATTATTCCCCCATTATATGGAAAGGGTGGGAAGGACAACAAAAAAGGTAGAGATGAATGTCAATGAAACAAACCACAACATGGATGGCTTAAACTCAATTTCAACGGTACATCTAGAGGTAATCCAGGAAATTGTTGGAATAGGTTGTGTCATCCACAAATGGGATGGAAGCCAATGTGGAAGTTTAGCTAAACCAATCGAACCTACAACTAATAACCTAGCCAAAATAGAAGCCTTAGTATTTGGATTACTACTATGTATAGATTTAGGTATCAAAAACTTGGAGATAGAGGGTGATTCTCAAATTATCATTAATGCTCTTAGATCTTACCATACCCCCAATTGGAAACTAAATACCGGATTGGAAAGGGCTTTAGAAATTCTAAATTACTTTAATAATATAAATATTAGCCATATATATAGGGAAGGTAATAAAATTACCAATGGATTAGCCAATTTAGGGGCTGATGGTTGCCCCCTAATTAATTCTAATACTCCTTGTTAATTTCAATTATTTTGTTAGTCTCTTATTTCCTAAGGCTATTTTTAATTTTGTTATTCTCTCATCGTTTTCAACTCTCATAATATTCCTTTCTCGGTTTATTTGGGTTCTATCCCTCTTTACCATTTTTTAGTTCCCTCTCGATCTTTTTCTTTCGTCTATGAATATATTCATTTATCTCCACTCTTTATTTTGACTTTTTTTATCCACTTATTTCATTCATCGTGACTTTTAGGTCTTTCTCATTTCGACTTCCCTTACATAATTACTTCATCTCAAATTTTCTTCCCCCTTTCTTCTTTTATATTTTCTTTTCCTCTTTCTTTTTCTTTTATGTGTTCGGAAGCTTCGAGAGTTTGCAGGTAGTTTATCCTCGTTTGGTAGCTTTGGGAATCTGTAGGTACTCTTTTCTTCCTTGGTTTTATTCTTTATTATCCCCTGTTATGGGCCCTTCTTGTTTGGTCTTTTTCTCATTTTCTCCTTTTATATAGTTGTTTTTGTAGTGTTGGTTCTCATTTTAAAGTATGCTTTACCCTTTGTAGGTGTTAATGAAGACCAATGTTCACACTTTTCACATCTCTAGAAATAGAGAAATGGTATTTTGGGGAAGAATTAAGATAGAAAGGTGGAGCCACATCCTTAAAACTCTCGATGACATGTCTCATCAAGTTGTTGAACTCGTCTTTGGGGAAAACTACTTTGATTTTAGTTTCACACTTAGAGCTAATGGAGAAATCGCAGGTACATTCATCTCATGTTCGATTATTGCAGGTATAAACAAGAGAGACATTATTGATCTATGCAAAGAAGTCTTTGTAGGGAAAATTATCTGGGGGCTCGAACAAGCGATCTTTAGCATTAATAAGAAAAATGAGATTCCATATCCTGAGGATTATATGATGGCTAATATTGGTAGCCTGGAAGAAGATGAGAATATTTCCATAAGGCCATTTCTGTCCTTCAAAGACAAAATCATCTTTGACATCCATTGGCCTAAATAGAAGCGTAATATTCGTTACCTTCTCCATTGGATGCACATTATCCATACCATCGATACCGAATGGCTCTTTCACAGTCTTTTAATGTTGAGGGTTATGGTGTCCCTCCTTCCTTCAAACATACGGAGTTAGATAAAATTCAAATTATTTCTCATGTGATCATAAAGAAAATTTCGGTCCGTAAATGGCCAAGTAAAAATGACTCTAAGGGACAAACGAAGATGGTTTTGGATGAATTAAAAGATGAAGATAGTTCTGACGAAGATGTGGTGATCATTAAGCGCAAAAAAGTGAAGTTTTGTCACATTTCTCGTTTGGTCTGTATAGCTTTTTGATAAAAGACTAATCAATAGTACTCTATAGATAATCTATAGTCAATAATTCCTACTTTAAAACTGTTTATTCCTTAAAAAGACTTAAAAATTGTTTATATAACATACTATTAGAGATTATATTTGCTGGTGTTATATCACATATGGACACACAATATGGCTATATATTTTTGGGCTCTATGCTGGTTCTTACTTTCGTACTCTAAGACAATAGTAGTCTTTATGGATTTTATAAAGCGGATAAAGGGCATTCCTTGAATATTTGGTTATTTGGAAATCATAATAGTAGGCAAGCTTTAGTTTTTTGGTATTATTCATTCTCCTTGAATTTTTTCCAATTATATAAGGCCCCGTTTGTTTCGCGGAATTGGGGTGGAATTGGGAGTGACACTTCCCATTTTTGCGAATCTGACGTTTGTTTCTCTAAATTGCAATTCTAGATTTGTCAAGCAAAACCGGGTTTAGACACCAAAATGAGTGGCATCATCTTCCCACTGAATAAGTGGAATTAGAAATCATATCCTGGTTTTGCGATAATAAGGTTTTGAGTCATTCCAATTCTCCAAGATGCAAAACCGGGATTTCAAAACCTGATTTTATGATAATAAGGTTTTGAGTCAAATTCCAATTCCCCAAACAAACGGGGCCGAAAGTATTTTATCTCGGTGTTAGATTCGGTATTTTAAATCTTACATACATATATATAAATATTTTTACATATATATTATATGGCTCCGCCTCTCTTCGGCAACGAGGCGACTGAAGGATTTCCTAGGGTGGATGTGCCTGACCTAGTCAGCTAAAATGTGGGGCAGTGATACCTCGAAGATTTACTTCCCGCCTCTCCAATTTTATCACGGTAGATTTGGGTGATAAAGCACGACGCGACATAATCCTAGGGCACCCTACTTGGACTTTTGAATCCCAACACATTTTCATTTAGGGCCCGTTTGGCGCAAGGAATTAAACTGGAATACGTTGGAATAAGCATTAGTTAATGCTAGAATAAATTTATTCTCTGTTTGTGGGCATTTTCCTTATTCTCGAATTAGAAAACTTATCCCCATTTTGGGGCTTATTCCAGCATAAGTTAATTCTTAAAAAAA
>MU223431.1:2624593-2687201 GCA_018584345.1 Thuja plicata | reverse complement strand
TCCATCTTCCAGGTCAACCAAACGGTCCAAATTATAACCCGAAGATGCAAAACCAGGATTTCAAAACCTGGTTTTGTGATAATAAGGTTTTGACTCAATTCCAATTCCTGCAAACAAACAGGGCCTATGGGAACTTTATCGAACTATGTAATTCTTCTTATTTTGGTTAATACTAGCACTTGCACTCAAAAGGAGGTACAAGGGGTATGTCAATAGGTTCTTGATTTAAAAGCATGAATAGAGTGTTATATAATAGAAAGAAGCATATAAAAGAGACGTATGCAAAAATGTTACATTCTAGAAGTGCATCATGTACATAGTAGTTACATTCATAGAAAGAAATAAAATTACACTAGTGAATTATTGTATTTTGCAATTGTCACCAAAAGGAAACCTTGGTATTGGAACACACAAAAAAGACAGGAAAAAGCAGTTGTATATGTGAATATAAGTCTTCTTTGTAGTCTCTTCATGATCAGGAAGTGACAACCTATAGAAGAGGAAAAATTGAATAATTGATAAGCAAAGAAAGATTTGATTAACAAACGGGGAAAACTAAAATTGGAGTAATAACATAGTGGTAGAATAGGTAACTTCACATACATTGGCATTGTGGAAGATCAACTAATTCTTCTTTGTATCGTCTTCATGATCATCAAGTGTCAATGTGTAGAAGAGATCAATGGAATGTTTGATAAGCCAAAATAGATTACATTAAATGAAGAGATGGAGTAATATGAATTGTAGTAGTTGAAAAGTTAGTGTACAAGTAGATTCACATTCCCGGGCTTTGTGTGAGATCAAGTGCAAACAAGCTTCTTCTTTCTTTCTAATAATATTATTTGGATTCTTTTGCATTTTACAAAAGTGTTCGAAAGAGAAGGGGGGCTCTATACGAAGTGCTTGAAGGGATTTGACTCTTGAGATATAGCTGTGAAGGTAAGGCCTTGTCTTTATGTTCTACCTATATCAATTGTGGCTCTATCTAGGGTAAGGCCTTGTGATTTGTGTATAGTAATAGCCCATGCGATGGATAGAGGTATTTGTGTACGCCTCGGGTTATGGGTGGTATTGGAATAGTTGTTGGGTTCACTTCATTCCAGGGTGGACCATTGTAACTATCAAATGCAACTGTAACATATGCTAGTAATTATGGAGGCTTGGAGCCTATGAGATACACAATATCTTTTACCTGGCCAAGAGATCCATTGACAAGCCCAACTTCAATCCATAGGTTTGTTGTAAGCATGACATGTTGAAGTGTACATAATAAGATCTCTTTGGGAAGTTGGTCATCATCAAAAGTTTCTACAAACTTACATTTTGTATTTAGCACAACACAAAGTGCAATAGGTAAATTAAGTTATTTTAGCATTTTTTGTTGTGGAATCCTACAAGTTCATTTGTAGCGAACAAATGTATTTCTTGTTCAACTCTTCCTTGTCAATGGCCGTGAGTTGCTTGTTTGTGCGAGTCATTAACAACTCCCAATCGTGTGCTGTTGGTTCTGCATTACGCATGTTTTGTAATGTTTGATGAAATTGTATTTGAATTGGATCATCACCTTCCTGTCTAAATATTGTTTGCAATGTTACAACTGTATTAAATTTGTGCCATAGATTTATTGCATTTTTGTGTGATGCATAGATAGGTCTATCCATAATAGGTGGAAGTTGGGCTATGTCCCCTATTAGAACCACAAACACGCCACCAAAGCAAATGTGTTGTTGTTGGGGTGTCGCTTCACGTAGCCTGGTATCAATTTGTAATAGAAGTTTTGACCCTATGAATCTCACCTCATTGATTAGAATGTGTTGTATATTTTTCATGTCTTCTTGGAATGTTGTCAATGTTTGTCCTTGTAGTGGTTTCATTTCTCTAATTGGAATTTTCAGGGCTGAATGTTTGCTTGATGCTCATATATTGAATGCAGTAAGGCCTGTTGGAGTAAAAACAAGGAGTGGGTTTTGTCTTCCCGAGCAACAGTTTTGTAGTGTATTTCTTATGCAACTAATTAGATAGCATTTTTAAGTTCTTTTCGTTCCTTGTATGACCATGTACAAAGGTTGTGTTGAGCAATTAGCATTGGAGTGGTCGGTAATGAGAGAAAGTGCCAGTTGTTGTTGAGGTGATAAAGTGTAGCTTCGGTTGAACAAGTTCTGGGTGGGGTGAACATCTTTTGCATCCATCTTATTTGTATGCACAAATTGAATGGCTATGTCATGTAAATTCAAAGGAACTTTGTGTTCTTCCCATGAATGATTATTGTCAAAGTCACGCTTGCCCAACATATCAAGCTCATTTAAGTTGCTACTATTAGCAAGTCCCATTTAAGACAAAAACTCCCACTCATTCACCTGTACAGTGTCTTATCTATCCATCTCGCTACCACAATCATTATCCTCTTCCAAGACATCTTCAAGTTGATATGTGCAATCAACATGCCATACATTATATTTCTTTGTATTCAATTGCTTCCAATTTCTAATAATTTCTTCTTTGTTTATGCCTATATCTGTTTGTATTTCTCATAAAGGTTTGTATAGCAGTAGCTCGCTCCAATAGAATGCCTCAAAATTTTCAGAGTCTTCTTTTGGAATGGCGAAAATATTGGGAAAGACTTGGACTATTTCTTTTTTCTATTATATCTCTCCATTTTCATCCTTTGCGACCATCAACATACGTGTAGGATCTTGCTGATTCAATTAGTGTAACCAGTACTAAGTGAGGTGGACGATGCATGTAGGATTGGATGTAGCTAGATTATATCTCACTGCCATCAATTATTTGTCTAAGGCGGTGTGAAATGTTTTTACCCACATTTAGTGATATGAATTGGCGATTGCAAATCGCGAGAGGCAATTTTGAATAAGAATAAATTCTTTCCAGCATATTAACACAACTCTCTATTTTTTTTATGCTTTAGATGCATACGTGGAAATGTATTTGAGAAAAAGAAGTTGTGATGTGACAGGTTGGAAATTGATATTTTCTCTCCATATGGAAAACATTTGTGCGTTATGGATGTTCAACCTATCATCATTTCTAGATGGTTCGAAGGACTTGTGTCCTGATTCGTCACATAGTAACGTAGATTCTTCACATTCTTTCCAAAGAGTTTTATATCTACATTGTACTTGCTTATCTTTCTTGCATAGGCAAGTCCTCTCAGTACATCTGGCGTGTCTTTGTACACTATTAACCAACTCTTCATAATCAATGTCAGGATCGGTAGAAAATATTTCACTTGTGTTTAGAAGGCATCGATCATCTGTTGGAGTTCTATGTAGCATGCTCCCTATGTCAGATTTTGAGAGAGGGAAGATATAAATATATAAAGAAGAGAGAATGAGAGAGGGAGATATATAAAGATAAATAAAGAGGTAGAAAATGATATAGAGAGAGAGGTAGAAATGAGGAGATACATAGGGATAGAGATATAACAAGATAAAGATAGAGATAGAGGGAGGGACGGGGAAAGAAATATAAAGATGTAGAGATTTAAAGGTATAAGAAGCGTGTGATGGATAAAGATGGATGGATAGAGAGAGGAAGATGTGTCTAGATATGGAGGGAGGGAGGAAGATAGAGATAGAGATGAATATAGAGTGAGAGGATGGGAGAAAAATAGATTGAGAGATAGAGATGGATCAAGAGGTAAAAATAGAAAAAGATCTAGGGAGATAAATAGGAAGAGATATAAAGAGATATAGATGGTGAGATATTTTTTCTTTATAACCATGAGGTGTCTTCGTGACCCAACCTGACGACCCAGCATCTCGTATCTTAGGTACCAAGGGCGAGTTGAGGCGAGACAGATGGTAAGATATATTGAAGACAAAGATAAGGAGATATAGAGAGGATAAGAGGGAGAGACAAACAAAGGGACAAATATTAAAATGACCTTCCATACCTCTACAATGTACCCATTGCACACTAAAGTATGATTTCTAGTGTATATTTTTTCAATGAATGAAAGAGACGAATAATGTGTGAAAACCTAAACCCTAAAAGAGCTACCTACATGTCCTTTAAAATCTCAAATTAAAGCATACATTTAATTATTTACTCCTTATTTTAAAAGTGAAGTAAAAATAAAGAGATTAAAGTTGATGGGAATATCCACTTGATAATATCGATGACATGTGCCTTCTCTTGAATATGGATTTGCACCAAACTTTCCACTATATTGAAAAAGTAGAGATAAATATTGTCATTTTAACTTCAGCAAAACAAATTGTTATATATCGCATCACATGAGACAAAAGGGCTTTGCTTTATGTCATTTCAAGTAAAGCAAAACAAAGTGTTACCTATCGCATGAGACAAAAGTTAAAGTCGGTAGTTCTCTCTAGAATGAATATTTGCCTTCTCTCGCTCGCCGCTAAATTTGTATATAATCAGAGGCAATGACATTCTTTTGTCGCAAAAGATTGGTGTGGTTTGGCAAGCCTACAAAAGCTGAGATGATGGAGGAGCATTTTTCTTGTTCACGGTATTACAACATGAGTGGAAGCTGTGCGTATTGCGCAAGTTTTTATCTTCAACTATATTTTGCCCTATTTCTACAGATTTCTGTTGGAATAATGATACATTTGGCATCAGTGAATGCACTTAATGAAAACACTTATTCGGTTTTGAAGTGCTTACCGAGCTCATCACTCAGTCTACAGCCTATACCGAGCATTCAGTAAAGATCACAGATCAAACAGTTCAAACCGAGCAGTAAGGCAGTCACCGAGCATATGAGAAGAACAACAGTTACCGAGCAGAAGGTAGTCACCGAGTCATCAGTCGAAGATAACCGAGAAGTCAGTTTCTACCGAGTCACCACAGCTACCGAGTTCCAAGCTATACTTCGGGACTAGTATGGACCGAGCTTCTACTCTTACCGAGAGCATGACGATGTCGAGTATTGTAGTGGATGCTGAGTATCAGAAGATCACCGAGCCAGCTTGAGTAACCGAGCTTCTACCGACTCAGTAATATTTTGTTCACCTATGTAAGGCCGACTTAGAAATAAGTTTATGCTATTAATTTGTGTGAGGCCGACCTCATGACATGTAAATTGTAATTATGGATGGTATATATATGTAATGTATTGTACCATCTGATGCATGGAGTAACATGTAAGCATGGATATGCGAAATTAGAAAAAGCAGAGCAGAGACTGCAAGAAGGCAGCAGAGCAGAGCATTTTCGCCGAGTTAGCAAAGGAGCAGAATTGACATATCTATCACAACAGGTGATCATTACACAAAGGATCTTATCAGCAATTAATTTGTAAGTCAAGATCTACTGTTTCATCCTAACAGTTGAATCAGTTTGTAAATCCTTTTACCGGGTAGACTTAACAGTCTCTTGTAAATCTCTTAACCGAGTGCATACTTCATTGTATGTTTGTAAATCCTCTAACAAGGTGGACCTAGCAGTCCAAATTGCTTTTAACAGGGCAGATCATCAGAAGTGATCATTTTAAGCCTTAACCGACCAACTTTATACTGCAGTACCAAATTTTTGTGGGTACCATCCCCACCCCAGTTTTACTTTCTATTTGGAAGGTTTCTGGGTTACCAAATCTTTGTGTTATGTGTTATGTATGATTAAATTTGCTTGCAGTAGAATAGATGAATGAATGGTAAAAGAATATAAAAGTACAGAAATGTTTTAAAGTTTGCAGAGTTACTGATTCACCCCTCCCCTCTCAGTAACTTGGTTAATCCTGAATATTTCCAACAGATTTCTTCTCCATTAACACTTTTAACTCATCTATTCTAAAGATTATCATATATGAAACTTGCTAAAGATTGTTTATTTCAATATACTTGTAAAAATTGGGGGAAATAGAAGAACAATCTCTGGCATGTTTCATAGATGATAGTCTAGTGTTTGGACGGAAAGAGATGCAAGATTAGGGTAATGCATAACTTGTGCAATACACATAGCTTCGGTTCTTGTTGTAATTGTGAAGAAGCTCATAAGATCTGAAATAAAAGCCTTTGATGAAGGAACTTTGATTTCTTAACTTTCAGAGATTTTATTTAGGTAGATAGGTTGTCTGTCAAAACTGGACATACACATTTCAAGCCAAAGACTAGATCCACAACTTCTTCTATTCTCCCTCACTGCTCTTACAAAGTACAGGAGGAGGTTACAGTGGTATCAGGATGTCATTCATGTCCCCTTCCCTCCGCACGTAGATGATTTCACCCTTCTCATCAGTGACTATCGTATACGTTGTATAAATCAAATACTGTGACTGGAAAACTGTTTATCGATAGCTTGTTTGCCGGCGTGAGTCAAATTCCGGTTGCAAGCAACCTCACAAGGGAAGCCTATCGGCTAATTAATGGACGCTACCCCCTTTAGCATGTGTGTGTGTGTGTATGTGTATATGTGTGTGTGTGATGTAATTTATACTATCATTCATTTATTCAATTTTCAATTTTCATATATTCTTTTTTTTTATACTATCAGTTATTCAATTTTATACTATTGGAAAGATGCATTGTTTTTTGTGCTTTCTGATTTTCTTCCTCATAGCTCACGAGCTTTTGGAAATTGCCACTTTCAACATCTTTTTCCATCTTTTTGACATTATTATGTTTACTATCTTCAGTTCACAAGTTGACATTTTCTTATTAGTACTTGTTGTATGACAATACTATTGCATTCACTTGTGTTCTATTAGTTAATTAATTACCACCAATCTTAACAATTTACTATTATTATTTTCAAAATAAACATGCTTCTACCAAAGTTAAAATTTACAATTCTTTATTTTTCTATTTAAAAAAAATTATTTATCTCCAATATCATTGGTTCAAACATTATAGGGATGCTTTTTACGAGATACATGAAATTGTTCCATGGCAAAGTTTTGTTTATGAATAGAAACTTCTGATTTGGGCGATTTTTAATCTCCATTTTAATGCAGATGAATTGGGTGGTTTTATGATCTCCAATGTTTCCATTCAAAATGGATAACTATTCTGATTCATTTTTAATATATTATTATTATTATTTTATCCTCTACGATGATAGACATTATAGGTTTTATGTCATTCTTTGTAGCATTATCTGCTCCATGCAATTGTTTTTTCAAAGCATTATGCATGGATGCAATGGTTTATCTCCTCTTGAAAATCCTGCTCCTCCCAATAGATGCAAAATAATTGCAGAACTCAAATCTTGTACGAGACACAACATGTGGTAAGATTTTCTTTTTTTTGGGGGGGTTATAAACAATTTTATATTTTGACATATCTGTAAATATTCATCATCTAAAGGTTTTGGTTATATACTTGCCTTTTTTTAAGTTTTTGTTTTGTAGGGTTGCAGCTTGCTAAGGGCTTTCAATGGGAAAATATGTCATACATGCAAGTAGAGAAGCTATTGAAGCTATTGAAGGACCTCATAAACCAGATTGATGCATAACAAGCATCAATTCTCATTATTTGAGCTTTTTGCCCTTTTTCTGTCTAATAATCCCCCTTGTACTAAATATTCACAAAATTCTTTTGTATAATGAAGGAAAATTGGGTTTTGTTTGCAGGGAGCATCACCGACCAATAAAAGATTCAAAAGTGATAGCTTCAACAATAAGTCTCAAGCATTGCTTGAACTCCAGAATAAATTAGGGTAACTATCGAGGGTTCACTTTGGGTGGCAACTGAATTTTTCACATTGCAATTTGACTGATGCCCTTTTTTTAGCGATGCCAATTTTATATACTAGAAGAAATAATATAGCGGGATGTACTTACATAGGTACAAATTTAAGGACGAAAGGTTTCTGAAAAGGGCACTTCATCTTTTATTAGATGGATGGGACAATAATCAATGCAACTTGAAAATACTCGGGAAAAGCTATGTCACACTTTTCCATCTTAGTTTTATTGTCTACAATGGTATCTAGAAGATATATTTGTGTGTTTTCTATTATGTGTTTGATTTATCATCCACAACTCCACTTCATGTATTAGTTTGTATACAGAGGAGTTAGCTAGCTCTAGAAGTTTTTATCATATCCTGTAGTGTAACTTGTTTTGATTCAATTTAACTGTTGCATAACTATGCACAACTATGGGGTATTTTTTATAATTTCTTAATGGTTCAAAATGTATTAAGAAGGTATCCACTCACAAAAACAATTTAAATTAAAAGTCATGCATTTAGATTTCTAGTTTTTTTGCAACAAATATTATTCATATATTGTCTTTCACATCTTCAAACTTGTTTCTAATTCACGCATAGTTCTCCATATGCATGTTCTCTTTCCACATTATCATCCACAACTCCACTTCATGCATAAGTATGTATATATAGAAAGAGATAGGTAGCTCTACAAGTTTTTATCAAATCTTGCATAGTAAGTTGTTTCAGTTCAATCTCTAGCAACACATACATTCCCTGTGTCTGGACTATCAAATATTGGTTCATGAATAAATACAAGTGAGGAGTATAATATGGCAAATTTTTTTTTCCATTTCATGTTCTAGTAGTGTTAGTGATGCATATCTATTAATTACAGTTTGAAACCCAAATACAAAAATTTCATGCATAATGACTAACAACACATGAAATAACTATATTGAAAAAAAGTTATATAATACTGATGCTTGTAATAGTACATATTGAAGGACAAATATTTGAACGACAAAATGACACTGTTTATATTCTTAATAGAATCAGATTTTAAATGGAGGAGCCACTCATTAACTGAATGACAAAATTTTCTAGCTAAAGATTCTAATGTAGGCCGCCCTAGATAACAATTATAACCTTCATTAATCGGAGCTCGCAAATTCATTTCTAAGAGACATAATGTAAGCATGTCTGTAGTGACTTTCATCCAAATGAGAATAGTCTTTCCCCTTCTATATCATTTTTACTTCTCTTCGTACTTCAATTGAAATAAAATTAACATTATTGATGACAATTCAATTAGATGTAATAGTTTTTCCTTAATCTTTTTTAGTTCTCTTCTTACTTAAATGGAAATAAAATAACTCATAATTGATCTTTCTTAAAAGACTAAAACTCAGCATAGGTGTGTACAATTATATGTAGGATTATAAATATAATTACAACTTCAAATAATGAATTGGCATAGTAACAATTAAACATGAAATACAAGGCATCACTATTCTTCTATTACAATTATAGCTAGTATTATAAGTACAATTTTAAATTTCAAAATGAATAATAAGAATATGCTTACAATTATAGTTACGATTGTGATTACAACTTTATTTTTAAAAATTGGTAAAGAATTATTCTTTTTACTCTAACCAACTACAAGATCATTAATTTCAAACTACCATTGTCCAATTTCTATAGTCTACAACGACAAGTACTCGCTACAATGTGACACTTATTTTAATTAGATATAAATAGTTGTCTATGCTTATTAATTATCCCAGTCTACGATTATGCTTCAAGATTTTCTGTTATTAGAATTGGTATCGGTTTTCTCAGGGATTACATATAGAATATATTTTAAATATGGTCACATAAGACTAACTACATTAGAATATTTCACATTCTTCTTAACTATTTTGGTATCAACTTCTTGATGTCATTTATCCTAAGTCAGCTAGTATGATTTGAGGATGTTTGCTCCTTACATATTTTACTTCCTTAGTTTCACATTATGTTTTACATCAAATTAATGTGCTATGAAATATCAACTCAAATATATATATATATATATATATATATATATATATATGAAGATGGATGTCTTTCTCAATATCATATTGCTATACTAACATTAACTATTAATAACAACAGGACCTGGTACATGTACGAGGGCTAGTACAAGGAAGCTGATTCCAAAGGAGGATAAAGAAACAAAAGACCTCAAGAATTTTGTTAATCAGATGCAGATCATGGTTATTCAGGCTCAGGACATTGTGGATGGCATGTAGCTGTCCTTTTTAGGGCATGTCTTTTTTTTGTTGTCCTTGTTTTTTTTAAAGATCTGTGGGACTTTTTAAGTTAGGCAGTTAGTTGGCTAGACTTTTTGGCTTTCCTTTCTTGGTGCCTTGGCACAGTTGTTGTTGATCTTTTTTGAACATTTGTAAGACTTTGTTTAAAGGTTTCGGGTCCTTGTAAAACTTGTTTTTACTTAATCAGAACTATTAGTAACAACATAAATTTTGGTTTTTCTATCCTCTTTGTCTCATAGAGTGGATGAACTCTTTAGCACACTGAAAAATAGGACATCTTCAGGAAAATAATCCAGTCAGCCATTTAATAAAGAAATAAATCTGTAAAACTATCAGTTATATAGCAAGAAAGGGTGTATTGTTTTTTTCAATTATGCAAGAATATCAAAAGCTTTGTATAAATTTGGGGACAAGGAAGCATAATTCAGAATAACGAAGCAAGAAACAACATGACTATAGGAATGAGAATACAAAACAAATGGCTTATATGTTAAAGCCAACTATATATGATGTATATCTATCATGTATTAGATATTTGTTGTAACATCAAACCTAATTAGGCTAATGATCTTCCGTGAAAGGGCATCTGCAGGATTGTAAAGTTTATTTTATTTGAATACGAGGAGTCAAATCCTCATTTTTCATCCATATATAATAGCAGGATTTGTAAATTACTTATGATAATGACTTTTAGTCCTGGGCTATAGTGGAGGTTTTTCTTTCCTCCGATGCCCGCACTGAATAGAGGTGTAAAATCATTATTTTATTGATAAAGTATATTAAGGCCTTGGCCATTTACCGATAAAAAAAGAAGATAAGGACTAAGTAAATAGTTCTTGGGTTTAAAGGTTAAGTAGCTCTAAGTGTAAGGTAGAAAGTGCTAAAGTTCACTTTATTGAAATGTAGGGAAATTAAATATATATTACTATTAATTTAGATTGTATGAAAATAAAATCTATTTTATTATAATTTGGATAATATTTGAAATATAGAAAATAACTAAATGGAAGTGAGTTATTTTAGATCTAGTATAAGATCTAACACTTTTATAAGATTATCAATTTTTAGTAGTGGTGTAATAGAAATAAGGGAGAGTAAAGCTGACAACTAGGGATTTTGTTAAATACTTGTAGAAGATTACTATTGTTTTGGTTGGATGTTTGAAGGAGGTTCCATTTGCAAGTATGATATAATATAGCATATTGAACGAGAAGATTTACAAACATCCTAGGTTAATTTGGGAACTTTGAATCTAAGATATTTGTATTCAAAATTAGTCAATAATCAAATAGAGATTGCTTGAGAGAAAACAATGTTTGGGAAAGGAGGACCCTAATGTTCCCCTTTTTTGTGGCATTTTCAACATCTCCAAAAGCTCCAACTTTCCAAGAAGGTGTCATCCTTGTCAAATGGAGTTTAGTTAATGATGTTGTGTTTAGATGATCAAGAAGAGTCTAACAATGCATCTTGGGGGCAATTTTGTAGTTCCTGATAAATTCCAAACTTCTAGGAGGAATATTCATTTTTTTTAATGTATTTTTTTTTTTTATCATTTTGGACCTTTAGAGAGAATTCATGTATGTAGGTGCATTTAGAATTCGCCTTTGAGTTATTTTTGTGTTTTTGTAACTTTGTTAAATGTGCGGGAAATAATTAAATAAAAAAATAAGAAAATGTTTTTATATTAAAAGCAACAAAAAACCAGGGTGTTTTCCCTTAATACAACTCCACAAGGGTGATAGTAAGTAGAATCACATTGTCAGCACATTAATGACATGAGATGAAAAATAAAATAGATACAACTTTCACATATCAAAAACAATAAGAAACCAGCTAGTTAAAGATAAGCACACCATAACTAACTTAACCATACTATCACTAGCCTTCCTAGAATTTTTTTATAAAAAGCCTTACTTAAAGGCCACGCAAGGCCAACCCAAAAAAGTTTTAGAGAAACCATAAAAATATATCAAAAGAAAAATCAAAACTAAACTAGGGCAACCATAGCCATTATCAACAGCACCATCAAAAAGGAACAAGGGCCAGCAAGCTAAGCCTTCTTTGGATAACATCTCTTTGACAACATCATTTGTGCCCAGTCTTCAGTAAGGAACTTGAAAATTTCCTTGAAATTGCCATCTTCAGTGTACTTATGTCCAATCTTGTCCTTCTGCATCAAGAAAAGGGTAGTAGCCGATGAGTGCATCACCTTGAGAGAAAAATGAGACACGTCCTACAACCTGTTTCCCAAACCTTTAAGCTCTTTTTTAATTTTATCAACCTCCCCCCATACATCCCGATATTTTTGCAGTCCCCAACATAAGTAGTTTTCCTCTGGATATGATTTCCTCCTTCTCTTTAATAGGGGAAGTGGCTTTGTTGTTAGTATCGACCATCTATGTGAGATTAATGGATTCCATTTTTAATCTCTCTGAAATATGGGAGGATCTACCGACAATAGAAGAACGAGCAACTTTTTCAAGGATATTTTTCTCATGGTTTTTTCTTTTAGTGGATTCAGCCTCCTCTGAGTCAAACTCTTCTTTTAGTTTTTTTCCTTTCCTCGGTGTTTAATAGCAAGCCTAGTAGAGTGGCAGGGTCTACTGGTTTCTCCTATAATTTCCACATCTGAGTCAATATGTTGAATATTGATTTTGGCTTTATTAGTGGCCTTAGTCTTCAATTGGGTAGGGGGTCACTTCTCTTCTTATCTTGTGCCTCTTCCAGGGACACAATTTTGGGAGAATTGTTCGGGGAGACTTGGGGAGTTTTAGGCTTCTTAATACACTTCTTTTTTCTAGGGTCCAGGGAATCCATCAAGCTGGCTGAGGGTGGGGTTGAGAAAATAGGGGCTTCTTGAATAGAGATGGCATGTGGAGAATATAGGGTAAGGTGAAAATGGTACAACATAAGCATGAGCCCCTGGTGTAAAATAGTATACTTTTTGCCCTGCTTCTTAGAATCAATAACATCTTTAATAGTGCTTTCAATCGAATGAAGAAGGAAGAAGGAAAATGAAATAACATCATGGTTCTGAAAATGGTTTAGGAAGGGCATTGTGATAATAATAGTAAACCCCAAACCTTCCTTCCAAAATAAAATATTTCACGATAACAGTACACACCTAGTCTCATGCTTCAGGTAATTCTTCCATGTTAAAACGTCCATGCAGCTTCACCAGTTTCTCCTTGTTGCAAAAAAAAAGGATGATGACATTAGAGTCCCTGCTCATTTTCTTCCATTTTCATCCCTTTGTAGAAAGACTCGTAGCTTGTGTAATGGAATCTTCATTAACCTCAAACTAAATGCCCCCCAAAGTTACTCTTCTATCAGCTCAAGTGAAAATGAACTATCGTGAGAGACTCTCACTGTAACCAGTCATACATTCAATGAATGGGGTAATTCCTCCTTCCTTGCAGATATGTCAGACAATGACATTATTCTTATAATTGTCATATTTTTTGGGCTCAATGTTCGCTTGGTCCCCCACATACTAATATTTTCTAGAGCGGAAGAACTTCCAGTGACAGAGATGACAATGGAAGGTTGGAAATAAATATTGTAGAATAGAAGAGACTCCAATTTTAGCTCGACAAGAAAAAAAGACCCAAAAAACCTAATTAAAAGATGATGATAGGTACAATTATTACATTTAGTGTCTTCATTTAAGGCCAACTCGGTAAGGGCAGAATTCTTGTGTGAAAATTCCTTTCTTTGAAAAGGAATATGACTAAAAGTAATGAAAGGTTGGGGGCGCAATCGAGAAAGATCTAAAAATCCACCTTTTAAATTATTATCACAATCTGCAAAAACTTTGCCTTCCCAAACACACAAACCAAAAAAATCCACCACAACCTGTCATAAATAGGCATGAGGTAATGTGTAACCCTCGAGGATAGATCACATGGAAATACAATGGGAATTTGATTATAAATAAATATTAGATAGTAATTCAAATTTGAATTTTTGTCATCTCTGCAGTGTAAGGCCCAAACGCCCTAAACAAGGATCTAAAAAACTATTTTAGAAACCTCCATTAGAAATTAGGGTAGATTTCATCTTCCCTAATAGGGACTTTGTGAGCTTAGGAAGGCCATTGTCCACCCTTCGACAAGGAAGGTCATCTTTCTTTAAATAAATAGCACTTGTGAAGTCAACAACACCATTGTCTTCCATGAAGGCATGTTGCAAGGAAAATTCATCAAATCCATCTAAGAGAGGTCTTATATCTCTTAAAATATCCTCCACTTTCCATCCTACACTCATTGTTCCTCTAGTCTCTTCAATGATAAGTTTAGAATCCCCTTCCACCTCCAAAAAATTTATGCCAATTTATAGGGCAATCCTTAGGCCCCATAACAAGGTCATCCCTTTAGCCTGATTACAGGTAAAGCTTCCTAAATTTTCAGCATAAGCATCAACTAAATCTCTCTTATGATCCCTAATCACCCCACCTCTAGTAGTGATTCCTAATCTGGCCACACCATCGAAATTCAACTTTAACCAAGGTGGGTGAGGAGCTTTCCAAACTGTGTTTCACCTAGCAATTTTTTTAGAATTGTCAAACTTATAAAAGGTCTCAGGTAGCTTCCAACAATCTGTAGCTTACAATCTTGAGCCAAAGGAGGTTCTATAGGGACTTTCCAATTACTAACAACAATATTTTCAAGGAAGAGATTATTAAGTATTGCAAGCACATTATCAGTAGTGTTTTCAGAGTCCCTAAAAATTTGGTTATTCCTCTCTTTCCACAAACAACATCAGACATGCAGAGGAATTTGCCACCATAGCTGTTGGATGAGGGGATGTCTTGAAGGACACTTCTAGTTAAGGATAAATTGCTAGATATTCTCATTAAACATCCGTTGGATGTTGAACCTATGTAGAATATTATGCCAGATATACAAGGCAAAAGGGCAGTCAATAAAGAGATGTTGAATACTCTCTTCATCCATCTTATAGAGAATGCATCTAATAGGAAGAAGAAACCCTCTTTTCATTAGATTTTCTTGAGTGATTATTTTACCATACATAGTAACCCACCAAAAGAAGTTAATCTCAGGGATGAGCCATGAGTTCCAAACCTTCTTCCAACAATCAGTGTTAGCATTATGCTTAATGAACAAATTTTAAGTGGATTTGACAGAGAAGACACCAATTAAACTCTTTGATAAAAATAGTTTTTCCTCCCTAGGGAACAAGGGAAGTCTAACCTCCATTAGCAAAGATGTAGTTTCTCAACCCTAGGAAACAGGTCAAGTTTATCCATGAAAATTTTCTTAAGAGAAATCTATTTACCACCCAAGGTGATTTAGTCACTAACAAAAGTCCCAAAATGAGTCTTCATCCTTCTCAAAAGGTGATAGAAAGGGCTTGTTGCAAGCAATTTTTCTCTAATCTCAAATTAATCCTAGAATATTATTGCTCACCCATCACCAATTTTCCATTTTAGGCCTTCCCTAATAAGGGATCGATATTTAAGTATGTTAGTATCCAAACACTAGATCTAGAGAGTCCAGGACCCTATGAAAAATTAGTCATTGTTTAAATACTTCACTTTTATGATTTTACACCAGTCTGCCAAACCAACAAGAACCAAGTTTCAACTGACTTTAGCTATCAAGGCTTTGTTGAAATCTGTCATCTTCCTAATCCCAAAATTTCCCATCAACTTGGGTTTACAGACTGTGTCCTAGCAAACCAGTGTGATTCTCTTTTTTTCTTCCATCCCAACCTAGAGGAAGGTCCATTGGATTCTTTCCAACTTCCCATCCATAGCCCTTGAGATTTTGAAGAGAGACAAGAAATAGACTAGAATTACTTGTAAAGAGGTTGGAGCTTCCCAACATTGCTCAATAATTTTCCTTTCTAACCATCTATTTTTCTCTGATTTCTTTCCAAGGAAACATTCCAGAAGGTGGAGGTTACCTCCTTAATAGTGAGAGGTAGGCCCAAATAGGTGTCAGGAAGGTCAACACATTGGAAGCTAAGGATGTCCATAATCTTAGCCTAAAGAGCATGCTTTGTATTGAAGAAATAGTTGCTAATTTTTTCATAGTTGATGCACTAACTCGATGTATTATTTCTTGTTCTCCTTCCCCTCTTTTGGACAATGATGTTATTTTTCTTCAATATATCCTCTTGGAGATAGATGTATTTGAGAAAGAACCTATTCCTCCTTTCATGAATCCCTCATAAGGATCCCTTTGCACTTTTTGTGTGATATCTCTTTACAACCATTTCTTCCTTCATATGAGTTGTGACCTACTGGGCTTAGACTAAGTGTTGCTTAACAAATGTATCCTTGGTGTTGAAGGTGTATATATTTATTCTTCTTTTCTTTACGATGTCAACATAGTCCTATTTTTCCATCTTACAAGGGAAGGCGGGAGGCGTATATATCCTCCTTGTTGCAAGTGTTTTTATTATTTTTATTTCAAATATTTTACATTGAGTGCACTAGAATAATACAATTTTCTAGGGCTAGATGACTCTCCTTTGTACTATATCTGTGGATTCTTTGAGAGACAATTCTTTCCTTGGGGAAATCCTATTTTTGGTGTATTTCCTTGGATACAATGCTTTCCTTGGTTATCCTAACATAACTTGTTAGCCCATCTGACCTCTCCTTTGTGTATATTTTCAAGATGAGTTTACTAGTATAAGGCAATTTGGTAGCCCATCAACTCTCTTTATACTAAACTCTCTTTTAGGATGAGTTGACTAGCATAACACATCTTGCTTTCAATTCTTCCTCCTCTCTTCACATGGATCACCTACCATAACACAATTTTCTAGCCTATGTCATTCATGTTTTCCTTTCTCTCTCCTGCATGATCCAATAAGAATAACACACTCGCGAGGTCTTTAATAGATAGGCAATATCATATCACGTGTGTTCATATTGAGGGATATTATATCCCCAAAATCTGATGTAATTTATTGGGAATATAATAGGGACACTGGGGCTTTATAAAGTTGATAGAGGAATACAATATTCAAATGTATTTTTAATTCAAAATATCCAGAAGCACGTAAAATTAGTGGGAAAATTATTGACAATCTTAAATTAGAAATTAATTTTCCTGGCTAAGCAACGAGTTGGAAAAACCATTTTGATTTTCCAAATTTTGAAAACACAGTAGTGAAGTGGAAGGAAACCAATAATGAAGTAGAATTACCTATAACTTCAAGCTATTTACAGTTTTTGGAGCCACACACATATTTCAATCATGTGTGCACAATATAATATCTCTTCCTTTTCCACTTTCAGTTCCCAATTCTTAGATTGTTGTAATAGTCATTTTTAGATTAAAGTTCTAAACTTGAACGTTTCATATCATTCAACACATGTTTATATGTATACCCTGATATAGTTTGTAGTAAACTCATTTTCATATGTAACTTGTTTCCTTATGCAATATAAGATGGATCTTGTGCTATACATCATCTTTTGCACATAGATCATGGATAATTTTTATTATTTTCAATGCATTCAAAGGGGTTTTAGAAGGAAGATTATCCACTATTGATGAGCATTTGGGTAATTTCATATTTATTTATATAGATAACTACCAAAGGGGGTAGATACCTTACAAGATGAATATCTAGTATATCTTTTTGGCTATGGTAAGGTAACCATTAGCCAATCTACAGATCCTCTCAAGCTGAGAGGCAGAGAAATATCACCATTGTTTGTCACAAATTTGGAAAATAAAGTAATATCAATATTGGCCAGTCCTTCTATTATCATTTTAGTTTCACACTAAATTGGTAAATTGATAATTGTTTTTTATTGGAATATGGATTTTGTAGTTGTTGTCTTAAGTTGCAGAATTGTTTAAATTCAGAAGACAAAAGTATACATGCAGCATTGCAACTATAAACATCAGAAAGATTGCTTAAAGGTACATCTATTTGACACAACTATTCAGATATTGAAGACATAAATACATTGCTTTTGCATTGATGTTAACACTAATGTTGTTCTCTAAGTATTGATTAGATTTAAACTTTCAATTTCATAATTGATCATTACATTGAATATTCAAATTGAATGTAATAAACAAGTATTCCTTCATAGGTTACAGCTTTCAAATTGTAGACTTAGACAGGTTATCCATTTCTAAAAGAAAGAAAGAAGCATAGAAGATTTATGGATCTAAGCATTTCCTTGGAGAGGCCTTCTTCATTCTGGTAACTAGTCATTTGAATTTGCATGTCTCTATGTCCCTGCCCGAATCTTTCTGTTAGTTCTGCATTCTTGCCTCATTTTAAGTCTTCTTCCTATTTTGTCCTGCATCATAGAGAGAGAAGATAGTTAGATCCAGATTGGATCTAAGCAATACATAGATACCAAAAACAACATGTTACAGTCACACTTTTAGAGCTATACATCTATGTAAACATCAATGCAATAGCAAAGTGTGCATTTGCAATAACCAAATAAAGTATTGAAGGGACATAATTCTATGAAACCTTTTACTACATATAGTTGTTATATTACATTATTCAGGAGTTTCTATTTAGGAAAGTAGAGCATCCACATATTAGGCAAGTAAACCCAACCAAGAAACCGACATTCATACATAAATGTCATCCCACATGACATTTACATACAAACATTGATTAACTGATTGTATTCATTAACCTAACATGTGGACTTGGTGATGTGTGCAAGTGAGAGATGTTCATAAATCCTATAGTATAAAATGCAGAAAGAAGAGAAATGCAGTACACAAAAATTGTTACAAAGTGCATACATGCTGTTACAATGCAACACTATTAATGCAAATATGCAGAGCACACTGAAGATGCTAAAAATCAAAAGATGGATGCTCCAAATTAAAATGGGATGATCTAATACCATTAACAGAAAAGATCCCAAAAGTATAGATGAATTGCAATTAGCTAATGAGGTAACATTGTTATTCAATTCTAGACAAGAGAAGATCATTTATAATTGGGTTTGAAATAGAATGAATATGCAGATGTAGAAAATCAGATAATAGTGCATACATACAGAAAATCAAATGAAATAATGCACAAAGATAATTCAGAAACAAAGAACACTAATGTTGTTACACATTAGAATGCATATGTAAAAAATCTAATTGTATTGTTATCAAAAACGGAAATTGTATACACATGGTTCATACATTATTGACATCACATAAGTACTTTATCTCAGTATTGTTATGAACATTATCATCTCTGAATAAAAGCTATGGAAAAAAGAAAATAGTGATATCCTTTTTATAGGCATATACAAAATGAAATATCAGTATTGATGTTATAAGTGATGTGTGTGAAGCAGAGGACGAGCATGTGCAAAATGTGGAATCGACAATAATATATTCAGCTATAATTTGCATGCCATAATCATCAATTGACATCATATGTTCAAGTAAAGAAGGGTAGTAGCAATGCTATTATAAAAGATGCTAGGTCATAGCAGTTGGCATCTACTATGGTTTAACTCAAAGTAAGGCATAAGTGTTCACATATGCGATGATTCTCAAAAGGAAAGGTTTGGCACTATTAGTGTCCAGGATTGAAATCAAACAGTACTACCATATATGTTCAGAATACAGTATGTATTCATTTAGAAGAGGCAACATAACAATGTTATTACTTAATGCTCTTAAAAGAAAAGGAATATGCATATTAACATTGATATCTATTTATGCTTATGTTCATGAGAATGGAGAAAAATAAGGTGTATTCATGTTATGGCTTTGAATCAACTAAAGAATCAAATGGTGTTGTGGTAATTCATGCCTTCAAAAGATGAAGTTAAGTATAGTATCCATGTGCCTACTGTCAAACCCAAGTTACAT
The DNA here is from genome assembly GCA_018584345.1 of Thuja plicata. Lineage (NCBI taxonomy): Eukaryota > Viridiplantae > Streptophyta > Pinopsida > Cupressales > Cupressaceae > Thuja > Thuja plicata. The sequence goes on along the minus strand of MU223431.1, from coordinate 2,667,410 downwards.
TTTTGCAGGGTATTAGGCAAAGAATCTTATTCTGGTGTGTTGAAATGTAGTGTCATGGGTGTTCATCAATTAAGTAATGTTGTTATTAATACAACGTGTATCCATCAACTAACATGATGTTATTACAATATTCATGTTTGAATCAATTTGGAGAGTTCAATGCATGCAGGAGATACAGTCAAGCAGAGGATGTGCATGATGAGTTTCATATTATGGATATTGCCCATGGGAGTCATGAGCCCATGTTGGAACCCCATGGGAGATGATTCATATAAAATTATATAACAGTGTATTTGTACATTACTTCTTGCACAGAAGCTGCATATTTTAAAAAGAAATGTTCAGACAGTAATAGTGAAAATAAAATACAAGACATAATGATGTAAACCAAACATGTAATATCCTCAGTTCAACAAAAGAATGTCCACGGTTTCACCAGTAGTAAAGAGTGTTTTTTATATCTAAAACATTTATGGTCATGCTAGAAATCAAACATTATATGTTTCTCAGACACTAGATAATGTCCATAGCCTTGACAGAAAGAAGTATGTTTTTTGTTAAGACAGTCTGCATGTGTTTTTTTCAAAATTTACATCGAGATATGAAAAAATGACCATGTGGGTATCCCAATTTGTCAACATTAAAAGCAACAAAGAGTGACTCAAAGTGGAACTCGGGTTTCATGTTACAAAGGAGGAATCAATAGTGGAGTAAGTGAAAACACATATATACTACCGAAAAGATGAAAATCCTGAAAACCCAGAAAGGTGGAGGATCATTTAAACCTTAACCATTATTGAAAAACCACACCATGTTGACTACAGTAAGCAACTATCTCAAGTAAAGCTGCAAATCATGAGATGTAACAAAAAGTTCAAACAAAAAGAAAAGAGTGAATAAACTGCAGAGAATAAGTGTTACTTATCTGGTGTTAAACAAAGCAATCATGGTGGAGTCCAAATGCAGAAGATACACCATGTGTTACGGTATGGAGTTAAGGTTGCAGACCAGTTTGAAAGAATGGGGAGGTCGAGTTCATTGTACACTGAAGACTTGGAATAAGTCTAAAGATGTGGCTGAAATATGCCAAGCTTCATGACCAAGTTCATAAAAATCAAACTCCACATTTTTCAAACACAGCTAGGACCAAGTCCAAGCTTTCAGTGGTTTAACCCAAGTTATCACTCCAGTTTGAAGGAAAAGGCCCACATTACAAACAATAGAGAAGCCGAGTTTATGTAAATCTAGTGTCATATTTTATTGCACGAAGACCAAGTTCACAAGTAGAAGTCACAGTGGTGAGAAGACCCAACTCTCAGCAAATTCAAAACAACACTAGCTTGAGTTCAAAGATGCATGAACACCACCATAGTGATGACATGTAAACTCTAGTGGAGAATGCAGAATTCATGCAGAGAAGCAGAGGTAGAGCCCGAGTTTATACACAAAGTAGCACATGATAAAACTCCAGCTCAAACCCAAGTTCACCAGTGAATGCATATCTACAGCAAGGTGACCTTGGATATCAGATGAACCACAACTTTTAGTTAGTAAAAGATCAAGAAATTCACCATATTACCCACATAATACAAAGAACCTGAGTTCAATAGATAAGATATTGTTCAACAAAGAGAAAATCAAACACATAAAAGTAGGAGCAGTGCCATAATCATAGCATGGCGGTAGTATGAGCAAAAAACCCTAAATTTTTCCCCAAAATTGGTATACAAAATGCATTGTGCTAAGTTCTACAAACTTTGGAGTCCATGATGCAGAGAGAGTAAATGCCTCTGTCAAACTACAGTGTACGAGGACTCCATCAAAATGTCACGACACCCTCATCACATGCCATAGAAATAACAAATATTTTAAAATGGGTCATGTTGACCATGGGATAGGATGTCGGGTTTAGATGGGTTTAGGCATGTGTTGCGGGTTAGGGTTTTAGGTGTGGATTTACATCTTGGGAATTTTGGGTTATATTTTGGAGTTTTTGCAATATATATGTAATATGTTGATATATATTATAAAGATGCAAATCAAAATATATCAACATTAGGAGACCTTGTAGAGGGCTAGATTTTTTGGCACTATTCATGCCTTAAATTTAGGTGTTTGATCATATTGGAGGGATTTTTGAAAATTACATTGTAGGAATCATTTGAGCCTAAAATTCAAGGGAATCTATCTGTTTAGGAGCACTTTTGGGGGCAGGATTTCATTTTTGAAATTGGCCTTAGGGGCTATATAATCAAACTTCTTGCTCATTTGTAGGGTTACAGAATTGGGGAGAAAAGTTGTATTAGTGAACATATCGTTCCTTTGCACTTCTTCTTGTATTTTGTAACCAATTTTGCAGATTTTGAAGATAATAGAGTTGGCCTTATTATTCATATATTTTTTTAAGTTTTTCTATCTATTCTTCCAAGTTTTTTGCATTTAAGTGTATTGTGTCTTTCAAAGCATAGATTAGTGAATTGTTTCAAAATCCTATTCTAAGTTATAAAGAATAAACCTTTTGCAGAAGTTACCTATTTGCTGGTTGAATTTTTACAATTAGTGGCACAAAACCCTAATAGTGAATTATTGGCCATCCTAAGTGTTGTGAAGTGAGAGTTATTGTAGAATCTAGTAATGTATGTCCTATAGGTACAAATTTATATTTCTAAAAGATTCTCAATCTATTTTGGTGTATCACCCTCTTAGTTAGTTTATTCATTTTCCAGTTATCTTTCTCCCTTTTTTCCTAAAAACCATAAAGATCAGTATTAGGTGATATCCCAAATCAAATAGGAACCAACCTAGAATCTAGAGATTCATTCTCTCATCCACCAAGAAGAATGTTTCCATGTTTCAATAGGATAGCTAGATTCTGCATCTAGCTATAGGCACAATCCTGATTGGCAACATTTTTTGGCATGCCGGGTGGAACCGAACTGCTACATAGTTCTTTCAAAGTTATTATTTCTTATTGCTATTTTGGTGTGTACAACAGTATATCTGCCTTTTTGAAGGTATTTTACCAAGCACCTAGAGACTTTGGTTAAATTTTTTATTACAGATTTAGTTGCATATTTATCTTGATGAGAACAACTCCGACAAGAGAAAATAGTGAAGGATTCATTTATCAAGAATTACAGCCCAGTAGAAGAGGCAACATATTAGCAAGAAGCAGAGCATCTTGAGCTGTAGGAGAAAGAGCCTCTTTGCAGGGGTCTCATTTTTCACTATTCAAAAATCCTATCTTCGAGGATCAAGCTGCCATTTCTGAAAGCCATGAGGTAATTATTGAAGATTTTGATTTTCCTAAAGATTTAAGTGTTATTAACAATTATGGATTAGAATTACCCATTTTTGAGGAATCATCAAAGGATCAGTTCACTGTTGTAGCATCCACAAGTGGCACTGCTACCCTAGGATTGAAAACATATCAAAGGAAGGTAACGCAAGTTAAAAAATCTATTTTGCAATTTGTAGTCCAGCAGCAAGTGCAATCAGTAGTTCAATAGCAAGTACCACCAATACAGATGGATCAGAATTTGCCATTTGTGGCCTTTGATGTTGGCAGCCCATTGCAAATTGTCATTCATCATTACATTCCACTAGCAACACCGAAAGGTTTGACGTATTTCAATGGTGAGAATCTTATTTTAGCAATTGAGCATATTAAAGATATTGCGACTTTATGTGGATTACATCAAGTTACTCATGATGATGTAGCATTAAAACTATTAGTGGCATCACTTAAGGGTAAAGCATTAGTCTGGTTTAGAAGTTTTCCAGTTAACTCTATTGGTACACGGGATGAGTTAGGTATTGTTTTGATCAGTAAGTTTGAAGATAGATTAGATAATTTGTCTTTGGTTGAGCAGTTAACTACTATTAAGAGAAATATCAATGAGCATATTTTTGATTTCAACTTTCATTTTCAATGAACTTGGGACAGAATTCAAAGATCTATTAAGCCATCTAATGACTATGCATTTATGTTCTATTTGAAAGCATTTAACAGTGATATTATACTTATGATACAGTCTATGGGGGGTAATACTTTACCTAATGCTTATGATATTGTTGTTAGAGCGAAGAACAACTTGATACAGGTTGAAAAATTACCTCTGAGGCCTCCAATGCCTTATTGTGTAGAGATACAACCAGTTGTACCAGTGGTCATGTCGCCTATTGCTATTGTTCCTCCGTTACCAACACTTAATATGTAGGTTGTAGCAGAGGAACATGTTGTTTCAGCTCCTATCAGGGAGATAAAGGAGCGGACTATGGAGCTAAAAGACATAAATGACAACATTCTAAGAACTTTGTAGAATTATGGCAATGAGATAACGAACTTGAAGAGCTAGCAAGGCCAATACAATAGCCCTCCATAAGATTCTTACTAGCAGAATAGGTCATTGAAACAAGATTCTGGTTCAAATCAGCCAAGACAAGCTCAAGGGAAGCAAAGAAGTTACAATCAAAGAGCTGGTCAAGCATATAATTATGCAACTCCAAGTACTTCCAAGTAGTTAATAGTAATTCCTCAAGTTAATTATGTGCAAGAAGCAGAATGGTGCAACACGTGCAATGATGGACATTATTGGCTGGATTGCCCTCGTGCACTTGAAGCTAGAAGACAAGATGTTCTGAAAGAACAGCTGGTTAATATTCAATCTAAGGTACAGTATGATCAATCACAAACACAAGGTAATCCTGATGTGTCTTTGGTGAATTTCAATAATGATGAAGCTATTTTAGCAGCAAATTTTGACCCTAATCAAGTGTGGAGACCTATAGCAGCAAGAACAAGGTCAAAAGTAAAGGCTGGAAATGATCAAAAACCAAATGATAAAGTACAACAGCCTACTGTTGTAGTAAAACAATAGACAAAGTAGCATTTACAAGCTTAAAAAGGAGCAGAATAGTCAATTCAGACAACAAGTGAGCTTGTTGTTTTAAAACAACACCAAAAGGTTAGTATTCAAAGCTTCAATATTGTTGATCATTTGAAGAAGACAAATGTTCCCTTGTCCATGTGGGATGTTTTGGCTTTTCCAAGCCAAAAGGACATGTTACAAGAGGCATTACAATCACTCACACTATCTGATGAATTTTTATCTCAGCAGAATCTTAAGGTTTTAATTGCTACAAGTGCAAGCACACCCCAACAATCAGCTAAGTTGATCAAACCTCCTCCATTTTATGTCACTGTCATTATAGGACAACACCTATTCCATAATTGCATGATTGATTCTGGTGCTACTAGCTTGGTTATGCCAAAGAAAATTGTAGACCACCTAGGCCTCAAGTATGAGCCACTTGAAAGAGGAGTAGTCCAATTAGATGGGACATCAGTTGCAACTGTAGGAGTTATAAGGGATCTTGATTTAACATTGCATGCTTGTCCTAGTTTTTCAGTTCCTATGGATGTGTACATTATAGATTTACCTCCTAACTTCTTTATATTCTTGTCAAGAGAATTTACTGCCAAGATAGGAGGTTATCTATCAGCAGATTGGACTCACATGCTTTTCCGCATAAGGTACGATACTAAAGTTACTATACCCTTAGAACCCATTGCAAAATTTTGTGTTGAACAGTATGTTGCTAGTGCTAAAAATGAATCAACAATTATATCATTTGATCAGGAGGAAATATCTGATGTTTTTGAAGCCCAAACACAATTAAGTAAATTTCCTAATATGTTGTTAGATGATTGGGCAACTAAAAATGTAAAATTTTCAGAGGAACAAATTGAGGAGCCAAGTTTGGGTAACTATGTTATCCATGAAGTTTCTAATTTTCTTCTAGCTATGGTAAGAAGTGCATATTTAGATCCGGAACAACAATCTAATGCTGTTTGGAAGCTATTTTTTTATGGTTCCCGCAGCAAAATAGGTGCAGGAGGAGGTTGTATGCTGGTTTCACCAGCAAATGAAAGGTGTTATACTTCTTTCAGGTTCACTTTTAGTTGTACAAACAATGTTGTTGAATATGAAGCCCTCATAAATGGATTGAAGTGGGCCAATAAAAGAGGTATTACCTGTTTACAAGTTTATGGTGATTCAGAATTAATTGTGAATCAAGTTAGGAATGTACATGCAACTAAGAATGATTTGTTAAAAAATTACAAGCATGCTGTATGAGATTTTATTGAAGGTTTTGAAGCTTTTAATCTGCAATCTATTCCTAGAAATCAGAACAAACATGCTGATAGGCTTGCTGCTGTTGGAGCCCAGTGTGATATTCCAACAGAGATCAGCAATAGTAAGGGGCTAAATTATGTTAAAGTAATTGTTAGACCTGCTCTCCCTAACAATGCTGATTGTTGGCAAGTTTTTGAATCTGACCAACATATTTTTAACTTTTTAAGAGAGGAAGCTGAGTTTGCATAGCCAAACTAGCAAAGATTTCAGGAGAAATATGAGGATCAGATCATTCAATTAAGGACAAATAAGATACTCAAAGGTCTTGTGACCTTAGAATCTATGTTTAGTACTAATGATCAATTCAAAAAGGATAAATCCAGCTTGCAGATTAAAGAAGACCATTATGAGGAAATTGTTGTTGGAAAGGATAAAGTGCTGAAAATTGGAAAGGTATGTACATCTGAAGAACGTCAAACCTTTGTTAACTTATGCAAGGAATTTCAAAATATTATTGCTTGGAGTTATTCAGATCTGAAAGGATTTGATCCTAGTATTTCTCAGCACATAATTGAATTAGAACCAGGAGCCAAGCCAGTTAGGCAAAAACGAAGGCCAATAAATCCAAAACTAGAGCCTCTCATGACTAAAGAATTAAATAAGCTGATTAAGAGCAATATCATTTTCCAATCAAACATACTTCATGGGTATCCAATCTGGTTCCTTTTAGGAAAAAGAATGGAGAAATCAGATTATGTGTTGATTTCTGTGACTTAAATAGAGCTTCAATAAAGGATAGACATCCTTTGCCTTCCATGGAACATATCTTGTAGGTTGTTTTAGGTTTAGAACGGTTCTCATTGCTAGATGGTTTCTCTGGTTACAACCAAATTTTGGTGAAGGAGGAGGATAGATTCAAGACAACATTTATAACCAAATGGGGAACTATGGCTTATCAAAAGATGTCATTTGTTCTATCTAATGTGGGTGCTACCTTTTAGAAGGCTATGGACAAGGCCTTCATAAATTTAATGTACAGGTTTGTACTTGTTTATTTGGATGATATAACTATTTTCTCAAAGAATGCATCAGAACACTTTCAGCATTTAAGAGTTATCTTTAAGAGATGCAAGGAATACGGTATTTCTTTAAATCTCAAGAAAAGTATATTTGTTGTCCATGAAGGCAAATTACTGGGATTTATTGTTTCAAAGGAGGGTATCACTATTGAACCTGAAAGAGTAAGTGCTATTCTTTCCTTACCACTTCCTCTGCATAAAAAGGGCCTTCAAAGTTTCTTAGGAAGAATCAATTTTGATAGAAGATTAATTCCAGATATTGCTGGATTACTAATGCCATTAACAACCATGCTCATGAAAAATATTACTTTCAAATGGACAAAAGAAGGCAAACTTAGTTTTGAATTGATTATGGAAGCATTAGCTACTGCCCCTACCTTGTTAAATCCTAATTTTTTAAAGGATTTCATTTTGTATGCATATGAGAATGTTGATAGTATTGCTGCCATGTTAGTTCAAAAAAATGACACAGGTTGTGAGCAGCCAATAGCTTTTTTCAGTCAAGGATTAAAGGACTATGAACTGCATTATTCATTTGTTGAAAAGCATGTACTCATTGTAATTAGAAATCTGATGAAATTCAGACATATGCTTTCTAACAATAAGATAAATTTGATGGTTGCACATCCTTCTATCAAAGAGTTTTTGCTGAATAAGGATTTCAACACCAAAAGAGCTGGCTACATCACAAAGGCAATGTAATATGACATTGAAATTAAAGTTACCAAGCTGGTAAGAGGTAAGTGTTTATGTAAACAACTTGCTGGAAATAGAGATAACACTCCAAAAGGTGATTCTGAAGTGATTTTGGATTTAGAAGACAATGAACAAGTTATTTTTCCAGATTTGCAGAATGATTGGGTGAAAGAAATGGTTGATTTCTTGCAAACAGGACGTTGTCCTGAAGGTTTAGAAAGATAAAAAAGAAGGTACTTTAGATTGCAATCCCTTCCTTATTATTTGCTGAATAATGTACTGTATAGGAGGGATTATAATGGTGTATTGCTGAGATGCATCAGTGGAGATCAAATTAACAAGGTTTTAGAAGAATTCCATGATGGACCAGCAGGTGGCCATTTTGCAGCAAGGACTACAACATTAATATAATGAAGGTTGGCTATTTTTGGCCAAGCCTATACAAAGATGTCTTCATATGGGTGAGAAGGCGCTTAAAATGTGATGTTTTCTCAAATAAGAAAAGGTTAGCAACTTTACCTCTTAATCCAATTCAAGTTGAGCAACCTTTTGTCAAGTGGGTTTTAGATTTTAATGGTCCCATAAACCCATCATCAAGTTCAGGTCATAGATATATATTGACAGCAATAGATTATTTTACTAAGTGGACTGAAGTTGTTGCATTAAAGGATGCAAATGAAAATTTAGTTATGAATTTATATGAAGATCTGATTACAAGGTTCAGAGCACCTGAATCTATTGTTTCTAATAATGCTTTGGCCTTTTTGGGCACAAGAATTACTGATTGGGAAGTAAAGAACAATGTTTATCTTAGTACCTCATCCAATTATTACCCACCGGGTAATGGACAAGCTAAATCAATAAATAAAAATCTGATTCACATCATCAAGAGGACTATTGAAGACAACCAGCGAGCTTGGAGCAACAAGTTAAAGCAAACCTTATGGGATGATAGGATCACACCAAAATTCTCAACAGGTAACTCACCTTATATGCTGGTTCATGGAAGAGAGGCAAGATTACCAATTTTAGTAGAGTTGCCCAGTTTAAGCCTGATCAAGGAATTGGATCTGCTGGACCAACAACCCATGGAGGTAAGGTTGTCTAAATTGATAGAATTAGAAGAGATTAGGAAAGAATATTTTTAGAAGTTGGAAGAACATCATGTTCAAATGAAGAGGACATTTGACAAAAAAGTTGTCGCAAGAGTCTTTCAAGAAGGTGATTTAGTTCTGAAATGGGATGAGATGAAGAGTAGACCTAGTAAGCATTCAAAATTTGATGCCATTTGGGATGGTCCATTTGTGATTATAGGATGCAAGGCCCATAATGTTTTTTAACTCTCAAATATGGAAGGAGAAGAATTGCCAATCCCAGTTAATGGGATCCACCTCAAGCATTGCTTTTGAGGTTAGTTTGGTGTGAATAAGTGCTTTGCACATAGTTAGTTTCATTTTAGTTAGTTGCAGTTAGTAATTCTATTCCCACCGTGGTCACATCAAGAAGATACACACCATACATAATCAAGAACCCATCAGGGTTCTGAATTATAAACGATGAATACCTCAGTAATATAACCATGGTGGAAAGAGAAGTTGTTTTTCAGATAGTTTGCTTTGCAGTTTTTAAGGTTACAATGAACAGAAATAACAAGATCAATCACATGATATGTGCATGAACATCATACCCATCATATGAGACATGGATAATTTCTACTATCCCATATCATACGCATCATGCCCACACCTATACCATGCAGCCGAGGTTACTGTTCAAGCTCATTCTGCCTTTGAGTTTAGTTTGTTTCTATTTCTGGACAACATCATCATCATATGAATTATGTCCATCATATGATACATGGAAAAATTCCACTATATCACATCATAAGCATAGGTTCAAACAGAAATGATGAAGTGCAGGGTGTTGTTCATTGATAGTTTTTCTTTCTCTAAGTGCTGGTCAGCACGAGTTGCAGTTTAGTTTCAGTTTTCAAAATTTTAGTTGGTTTTTAGTTTAAGAAGTTCAGTTGTTCCTAAGGTTTAAGACTCTGGCCCAATGGATAAGCAAAAGGCAACTGATCTGATTTTGTTCAGTAGGCAAACACCCCTGGGAGGCCGCCAGAAAATGTTATCATTTTAGCTGCACACTAAATTGGTAAATCGCTAATTGTTTTTAATTGGATTATGGATTTTGTAGTTGATGTCTTAAGTTGTAGAATTGTTTAAATTCAAAAGATAAAATCACACATGCAGCATTGCAACTATAAACATCAGAAAGATTGCATAAAGGTACATATATTTGACACTACTATTTAGATATTGAAGACAAAAATACATTGCTTTTGCATTCATGTTAACAATGATGTTGTTCTCTAAGTATTAATCAGATTTAAACTTTCAATTTCATAATTGATCATTACATTGAACATTCCAATTGAATGTAATAAACAAGTATTCCTTCATAGGTTACAAATTTCAAATTGTAAACTTAGAAAAGTTATCCATTTCTGAAAGCAAGAAAGAAGCATAGAAGATTTATGGATCTAAGCATTGCCTTTGAGAGGTCTTCTGCATTCTGGTAGCTAGTCATTTGAATCTGCATGTCTCTATGTCCCTGCCTGAATATTTCTGTTAGTTCTGCATTCTTGCCTCATTTTAAGTCTTCTTCCTGTTTTGTCCTGCATTATGGAGAGAGAATATAGTTAGATCCAAATTGGATCTAAGCAATACATAGATACCTAAAACAACATGTTATAGTCACACTTTAAGAGCTATACATCTATGTAAACATCAATGCAATAGCAAAGTGTGCATCTGCAATAACTAAATAAAGTATTAAAGGAACATAATTCTATGAAACCTTTTACTGCATATAGTTGTTATCCTACATTATTTAGGAGTTTCTATTTAGGAAAGCAGAGCATCCACATATTAGGTCAGTAAACCCAACCAGCAAACTGACATTCATAGATAAATGTCATCCCACATGACATTTACATACAAACATTGATTAACTGATTGTATTCATTAACCTAACATGTGGACTTGGTGATGTGTGCAAGTGAGAGATGTTCATAAATCCTAAAGTATAAAATGCAGAAAGAAGAGAAATGCAGTACACAAAAATTGTTACAAAGTGCATACATGCTTTTACAATGCAACACTATTAATGCAAATATGCAGAGCACAATGAAGATGCTGAAAATCAAAAGATGGATGCTCCAAATTAAAATGGGATGATCTAATACCATTAACAGAGAAGATGCCAAAAGTAGAGATGAATTGCAATTAGCTAATGAGGTAACCCTATTACTCAATTTTGGACAAGAGAAGATCATTTATAATGTGGTTTGAAATAGAATGAATATGCAGATGTAGAAAATCAGATAACAGTGCATACATACAGAAAATCAAATGAAATAATGCACAAATATAATTCAGAAACAAAGAACATGAATGTTATTACAGATTAGAATGCATATGTAAAAAATCTAACTGTATTGTTATAAAAAATGGAAATTGTATACACATGGTTCATACATTATTGACATCACATAAGTACTTTATCATAGTACTGTTCTGAACATTATCATCTTTGAATAAAAGCTATGGAAAAAAGAAAATAGTGATATCCTTTTTATAGGCATATACAAAATGAAATATCAATATTGTTGTTATAAGTGATGTGTGTGAAGCAGAAGATGAGCATGTGCAAAATGTGGAATCAGCAATAATATATTCAACTATAATTTGCATGTCATAATCATCAATTGACATGATATGTTCAAGTAAAGAAGGGTAATAGCAATGTTGTTATAAAAGATGCTAGGTCATAGCAGTTGGCATCTACTATGGTTTAACTCAAAGTAAGGCATAAGTGTTCACATATGCGATGATTCTCAAAAGGAAAGGTTTGGCACTATTAGTGTCCAGGATTGAAATCAAACAATAATGCCATATATGTTCAGAATATAGTATGTATTCATTTAGAAGAGGCAACATAACAGTGTTATTACTTAATGCTCTTAAAAGAAAAGGAATATGCATATTAACATTGATATCTATTTATGCTTATGTTCATGAGAATGGAGCAAAATAGGGTGTATTCATGTTATGGCTTTGAATCAACTGAAGAATCAAATGGTGTTGTGGTAATTCACGCCTTCAAAAGATGAAGTTAAGTATAGTATCCACGTGCCTATTGTCAAACCCAAGTTACATTTTCGCAGGGTATTAGGCAAACAATCTTATTCTGGTGTGTTGAAATGCAGTGTCATGGGTGTTCGTCAGTTAAGTAATGTTGTTATTAATATAGTGTGTATCCATCAACTAACATGTTGTTATTACAATATTCATGTTTGAATCAATTTGGAGAGTTCAATGCATGCAGGAGATACAGTCAAGCAGAGGATGTGCGTGATGAGTTTCATATTATGGATATTCCCATGTGAGTCACGAACCCATGCTCGAATCCCATGGGAGATGATTCATATAAAATTATATAATAGTGTATTTGTACACTACTTCTTGCACAAAAGCTGCATATTTTAAAAAGAAATGTTCAGACAGTAATAGTGAAAATAAAATACAAGACATAATGATGTAGACCAAACATGTAATATCCTCAGTTCAACAAAGGAATGTTCACAGTTTCACTAGCAGTAAAGAGTTCTTTTTATGTTTAAAACGTTTATGGTCATGCTGGAAATCAAACATTATATGTTTCTCAAACAATAGATAATGTCCATGGCCTCAATAGAAAGAAGTGTGTTTTTTGCTGCATGTGTTTTTTTGAAAATTTTCATCCAGATATGAAGAAATGGCCATGTGGGTATCCCAATTTGTCAACATTAAAAGCAACAGAGAGTGCCTCAAAGTGGAACTCAGGTTTCAAGTTAAAAAGGAGGAATCAACAGTGGAGTACGTGAAAACATAGATTTACTACCAAAAAGATGAAAATCTTGAAAACCCAGAAAGGTGGAGGATCATTTAAACCTTAACCATTATTGCAAAAACACACCATGTCAACTACAGTAAGCATCTATCTCAAGAAAAGCTAAAAATCATGAGATGTAACAACAAGTTCAAACAATAAGAAGAGAGTGAATAGATTGTAGAGGAGTAAGTGTTACTCTTATAGTGTTAAACAAAGCAAGCATGGTGGAGTCCAAATGTAGAAGATACGCCATGTGTTACAGTATGGAGTTAGGGTTGCAGACCAGTTTGAAAGAATGGGGAGGCTGAGTTCATTGTACAATGAAGACATGGAATAAGTCTGGAGATGTGGCTGAAATATGCCAAGCTTCATGGCCAAGTTTATAAAATCAAACTCCACATTTTTCAACCACAGTTTGGACTGAGTCGAAGGTTTCAGTGGTTTAACCCAAGTTATCACTCTAGTTCAAAGGAAAAGGCCCATGTTACAAACAATAGAGAAGTCAAGTTCATGTAAATCCAGTGCCATATTTTATGGCATAAAGAACATGTTCACAAGTAGAAGTCACGGTGGTGAGAAGACCCAACTCTCAGAAAATTCAAAACAACACCAGCTCAAGCTCAAAGATGCATGAATACCACCATAGTGATGGCATGTAAACTCTAGTGGAGAATGCAAAATTCATGTAGAGAAGCAGAGGTAGAGCCCGAGTTCATACACAAAGTAGCGCATGATAAAACTCCAGTTCAAACCCAAGTTCACCAGTGAATGCATATCTATAGCAAGGTGACCTTGGATATCAGATGAACCGCAACTTTCAATCAGTAAAAGATCAAGAAATTCACCATATTACCCACAAAATACAAAGAACCCGAGTTCAACAGATAAGATTTTGTTCAACCAAGAGAAAATCAAACACATAAAAGTAGGAGAAGCACCATAATCATAGCATGGCGGCAGTATGAGGAAAAAACCCTAAATTTTTCCCCAAAAATGGAATACGAAATGCATTGTGCTAAGTTCTACAAACTTTGGAGTCCACGATGTAGAGAGAGTAAATGCCTCTATCAAACTACAGTGTACGAGGACTCCATCAAAATGCCATGACACCCTCATCACATGCCATAGCAATAACAGATATTTTGAAATGGGTCATGTTGACAATGGGATAAGATGTTGGGCTTAGATGCATTTAGGCATGTGCTACGGGTTAGGTTTTTAGGTGTGGATTTACATCTTGGGAATTTTGGGTTATATTTTGGAGTTTTTGTAATATGTATGTAATATGTTGATATATATTATAAAGATGAAAATCAAAATATATCAACATTAGGAGACCTTGTAGAGGGCTAGATTTTTTGGCACTATTCATGCCTTAAATTTAGGGGTTTGATCATATTGGAGGGCTTTTTAAAAATTACATTGTAGGCATTATTTGAGCCTAAAATTCAAGGGAATCTATCTGTTTAGGAGCACTTTTGGGGGGAGGATTTCATTTTTGAAATTGGCCTTAGGGGCTATATAATCAAACTTCATACTCATTTGTAGGGGTTCAGAATTGGGGGGAAAAGTTGTATTAATGAACATATCATTCCTTTGCACTTCTTCTTGTATTTTGTAACCAATTTTGTAGATTTTGAAGATAATAGAGTTGGCCTTATTATTCATATAATTTTGTAAGTTTTTCTATCTATCCTTCCAAGTTTTCTGCATTTAAGTGTATTGTGTATTTCAACGCATAGATTAGTGTATTGTTTCAAATTCCTATTCTAAGTTATAAAGAATAAAACTTTTGCAGAATTTATCTATTTGCTAGTTGAATTTTTACAATTAGTGGCACAAAACCCTAATAGTGAATTATTGGTCATCCTAGGTGTTGTGAAGTGAGATTTATTACAAAATCCAATAAAGTATGTCCTATAGGTACAAATTTATATTTCTAACATATTCTCAATCTATTTTGGTGTATCACCCTCTTAGTTAGTTTATTCATTTTCCAGTTATCTTTCTCCCCTTTTTCCCAAAAACCATAAAGATTAGTATTAGGTGATATCCCAAATAAAATAGGAACTGGCCTAGAATCCGGAGATTCATTCTCTCATCCACCAAGAAGAATGTTTCCATGTTTCAATAGGATACATAGATTTCACATCCAGCTATAGGAACAATCTTGATTGACAACACCTTCACGAAATAGAGTCAGAGCTTGAGAAACTTTCTTCTTCTTGGCCACGGATTCAACATCAAAAACTCCAGCAATAAAACATTTTTTACGGTCTATTTTCATTTACATTATAGCCGCTGAAACAACATGTTTATACTCATAACAAAGCAATGCATCTAACATCCTTGAAGCCTGGTAACATGCTCCAAAGTCTTCAGCCACCATGGTAATGAATCTTTCTAATAAGACTCCATTATGGTAATGACTGGATGAAATTGGCCCAATGACCTGCTTGATGGTAGTCAATAGGGATTCATCTTGGAGCTTGAACAACACTCTAAGATGATTATCAATGTTGTTCTCCTCATAGCTGCAGTATCTATTGAATTGAAATTGTCTTAACATACTTCAACCTTAATAAAATCATAATAACTGCTTCTATTTAATATAAAATTTTGCATTCCTACTCCTTTTATAGACAAAAACCCTCTCTTATCTCCTCTCTATTCAAGGAAATTTGAATATCCTCCTTCTCAAAAACATACAGAAAAAATCTTAGCATAATTTATTTACTGTCCATTTGTAACAAGAATATATGTATTATAAATTGTATCTTAGACTAAAAATATATTTGAATACATGACTAGTTCAAATAACTATGTTTTGCATTTCTAGATAATAGTCTAAATATGTAGAGGGGAACCCACCATAACATATGGGAGCTTTCGTGATTTTTCAAAGATTAGTATTGTTCCCTTTCCCAAATAGTCTTTTCTTTCATTCTTTAACCAAAGCCCTCGCATTCTCTTTATGGAAATACTTCTTTGTCTTCCTCGATTATCTTCACCAGTTTAGGCCATACTTTAGGATTACCGCTAACCACTTCTTTGTCATCTTTATCTATTCTTTCTATGACCTAAATGTGTAAATATTTGTTTCCTTTGTATTGGACATGAATGTGTAAATTTGACTTTCTTTGTATTGGTCTTGAATGTGTAAATGTGAGAAATTAATGTGATAGGTACATGTGGTTTGGATTTTTTTTAATTATAATTTTATCCATTACTTAGCCAAGTAATAGGTACACATGGATTGAAATGCAAATGGATCCAATGGTGAATATGAAATATGTAATTTCCACCAGTAAATTTTTTTTTGTTGTTGGTACAATCATTTGTCAAAAAGTTTGTACACTTGTTGACATCCCTCATGAAATTATGGATGATGAACTCATTGAATATCCATTAGATTTTATCAATGGCCTTGGGAATCCTTTAAATATAAATCAAGAACAAAAAAGGAAAGCTACAACACATCTTATAGGCATTAAGAGGAAACATGACACAATGGATGTTAAAACACTGGAGTCAAATATGGTGGAAAGTATGCCAAACCATCAAAACAATAGAGAGATTGTGGAGGAAGGTATGCATAAACAACCAAGAGTTGGAGATGGATCCAAGTCAATAGAACAAATCATAATTATTAATCCTAATGTATTGACATCTTGGGATCAAAGAGTGAATAGTTTAATGGAAGAATTTGTGGAGGGTAAACTTATTGTCAAAATATATTTAGAAAAGGGAGAACCTAAAAAAAGATCCATTGTGAAAGTTGTGATATTGATCATGGAATAGGGGAAGTATCCATGGAAGTGCGAATAATTCATAACTTTAGAAACAATCATTTGAAAAAAATGTCCCATCAACATCAAATTTTAAGGGAGGAAAATGGTGAAGATCATTCAAGTAGCATAGAAAAGCAGATAACAATGATTAGAGATTGATTTGAGGTTTGATCAAGCAATTATAATTATAGATGATTTCAACAAGATACAAGAGCCTAATTTGTTCAAGTTGGTGGAAGCAACACTTTCAGGCTATGGGGATAAGAAAAAAGTAAGAGTGGAATGTACATGGTGTAATACATGGTTTTTTTTGGTGTCAGCAAGTGGTAATATTGTCAGCTCTCTAAATGAACACATGCAACCAAAGAAGCACATCACTACTATAGATGAGGCTTTACATGATATAATTGCTTTAAGGAGTGACACAACTGGGAAACTGAAGAATCCTACCAATGACAAGGACCAACAAAGTTTGACAAGGTTCTTGGCCCCATCATCACCATCTATACTACACAGGGGTTCTACAAGTGCAGATCCTTCTAGTTCAGGTGTGTCAACCAGACAAGTTTAAATTTAGTTTTAATATGATTTGTTGGAATGTGTACATTTTTTATTTAATCATCTTATTTAAGCTCATTCATCTCCATTGATTTTGCAATGTTGGGGGTATTGGTAATTCCCATATAAATAGAAATGGGGAGAGATTAGACGAAAAGGTCCTAATGGATGATCAACAAGATGGAAAATTATGGGCCATAGAAAAATATACCAAGATGATGTTATGTTATGAGGGTAATGAATATGGTATTGATGACACATATAGGCATATTCATTGCAAGAGGGCTTATGAGACGGGGATCCCATTTGAATCATTTACATGCAACTTTTGTAAAATGATTCCAGAATGTGATGACTTTAGGATGCGTTTATATCATGAATCAAGTTGTGCCACTAAAAGACATGGGAGGGATACATGGAGAGGGAGAATACTATACTATTTGACTCAAAATGAATTCAAAATATTTTCTAGGGCTTCAAATGCTAGCCAAAGATCAACAATGCATGCTATTTGGTGGGAAAAGATAAAGGCTTCTACACTCTTAATTAGAATGAGATCCCTAAAGGAGAAGTTATTTGAGTCAACAAAAAGGAAATATGTCTTTAGGTTGTGCAAGGATGTGTGTGAGGCACATATACAAGGAAAATTGTAAGGTAAAGGTTTAGTTTGGGATTTTTGCAAGGATATATTTCACAACCTAATGCATCCAAAGGGAGGGAGAAGGTATAGTACATCCACTAAATCCATTTATGAGATGATCAAGTTATAGGGAGGTCCTAGATTACATAGCTTTGTTAGCTTAAATCTAGATGGCCCTTCAATATCTACAACTTTGAAGAAAGCTAGAAAGTCATTGACATACATCCTGGGGGAGGATGACTGCATTTTTGAGATAGTAGGAAAAGCATATGCTTCTTATAAAACCCCACATGGTATAGATGGCCCAATTCCTATGTACCTCGCTGAAGATGAAACTGTTGTGAAAAAGTATGTTAGGTGGGTAGAAACGATTGATACATTTGTTGGATTTTGTGGTAATAAAGAAGAACATAAATATCAATCACATTTATCAATGAGAGTTGGTGAGGGAGTTGCAGGTTATGATATCATAATAGATTCTCTCAAGAAAAATGTTATTGGCCACTATGCACGTGTTATTATTGCAAACCCTTTACATGAAAAGCTTCCTCATTTGGTTGTGGTTGCTCATCCAACATGCAATAGGTTCGATGCAAATTTTGTTCATCAACAATGGGAAAAATATATTTTTTGTGGAAGAGACACGTGGAAAATAATTTGGGACCTATTATTGGTCATTCCTCATATGTGAATAGTCTAAGAAGAAAACTTATCTTTATGGACTATTATTCAACATAAGGTATTCTTTATCAAATTCCTTGGGAAGGGTAGAGACTAAGTGGGTCATAAAATAGTTGCCATGAAACAAGATTGCATGAACAGGACTACATCCACAATGACAAAAAGCTAGTGAATATTTTATTTAGCGGTCAATGAGATTTAATTTTAGGAGAAGAGTTGATAACTTTAATCATGTTAGGATGGTTTATAACACTTTTAAAGTGGATGATCACAATCTTAAAAGTGCAGATATAAAGAGCATAGATTGAAAGAATTGGGGTGTAGCACAATACATTGCTTCAAGGCATGTTCAAAGGTGTTTGAAAGAGATGAGAATTACATCTAGTGGAATGGTATAGAAGAAACTAGGCACAAAGACATATATTTATTGTTGGCTGCATTGGCAGCTTTATGTCTAAGAGTTTGATTCTTTGGGAAAGAGTGTGAAATGCTTCACGAGCTCATCATTTCTTCACATTATGGTTATGTTGGATACAAAAAGAATCTAATAATAATGTCAACATAAATTTCATCATCAAAGATGCATATCAAGATGCCAAAATTTATTGCCACTTTGTAGTTTTGTTGTTGAGATTGTTTCGAGATCAATACTCTCTCTTTCCATGTGTTTTTCACATGACTCGGTCGGATGTATGTGAGAAATTATTTAGCAAAGTTGGTGGGATGGTTGGAGTAGAAAATGTCTATGATTTCACTGACTT
Source organism: Thuja plicata (assembly GCA_018584345.1). Classification (NCBI taxonomy): domain Eukaryota; kingdom Viridiplantae; phylum Streptophyta; class Pinopsida; order Cupressales; family Cupressaceae; genus Thuja; species Thuja plicata. The sequence goes on along the minus strand of MU223431.1, from coordinate 2,648,129 downwards.
GCTTCACATTGTTGGAACTCTTAATATAGTTTTAGAAGAAGAATAAAATCCCCAAGGGATTCATTTCAATAAATATCATAAGAAGCGAGAAAGTATCTGGAATATATTGCACCAAGAAAGGATACAGAATGATAACATATTATCAGAATATGATTCAATATCTACATATGATAAAATTATAGAAGCCCTCAAGATAGGATTGAAGGATGCACAAGACATTTTATCAATTGTTTGCATGCGACCAGAGAATCCCACACAATATTCTTGGTGGGTTAAACCATGGACAAAGGACCAAAATTATCCAACATTCCAAGCTATGGATGAAGTAGTTGATGATTCTCCACCAACTCATTCCAGCTCTATATTCCAATCTATGTCTTCAATATTACAATATCATGGTGAATTGCAAATAATGGAAAGTGAGTGGAGGCATGAGTTGGATGAAATTTTAGATTTCATTGATAAAAATGTAAATAAAACTATAAAACCAGTGGTGGACCTTGATGGTAAGGATATGTTCAAAGCTTGTTTGGTTAGGAAGTTGAATGGATATATGACGTTGTCTAAAGATAGGTTGACTAAAGTGAGGAGTGGGGTCTACTTTAAGTAAGATGAGAGGGCCCCTAAAAAGGGTATTTAAATTAGCTTTGGTATTGGATCAGATTATGGGGTGTTGTTTGAGAGCAATCCAATACCTCCCACTAAATGTACTATAAGAAAAGGTCTTTTTTGAAGTACAAGATAAGGTGTTTCTTGTGGAACCTGGTACATAAGAAGGGTTCAAAGAATATAAAGGAAGGATGGTAATAGGGTGTTTGATTACCATAATTATATTTACCTTTTGGATAGAATAGAAGGCATCATGATTCAATTATGTTTGTACAATAGTGTAAGAATTTGCAAATAGCAATGAACCAAGGATCTAAAGGTCAAAGAATAGCACAAAGACAAGAGAGATGACATGAACAAGAATAGATTGTATTCTCATTAATTATGCAATATGCCAATAGAAGATATTGGAGATTATGGAGATAATTTACAATATAGAAGTGTCTACATATATAGTCAAGGCAACAAGAGACTATGATAAGGAGGAGATAAGTTATAACCTATGCAAGGTAGAATCACATGTCCACCAAAGGTGGATCATCCTCTATTATGCAATGAGGTATGTGCAATATGATGAGGATGATAATGTGATATGTGCACTAAAGGTGGATCTCACACATAAGATAAAAAATATCACCACTTAAAGTGGAATTCTCCTACACCATGTGCTAAAATAGGATGCAAACTCCTAGGTGTCTCAATGATAAACTACTATGTAAATACATTATCCTATGTAAGATTAAGTAAAGTGTAATTAGGAATATTTAATTACACGAAAACCCCTCCTTAAGTTTAACTTAGGGGAATGCACTTAAAATCACAATGTAAGATGGGTCCCGGATACTAGGCCATGTCAGGTACCCATGTACAAATGTGAAATGCAATACATGAAATGCAATCTCTCATAAAGCAGAGAAAGGGAGAAAACCTCATGGTAATAAACTCCCCTCTAGAAAGAGAGATGAAAACACACAAGATGTATGTATGGATGGAGTACTCAATACCCCCCAAGTATGGCATACATCATGTATATGCAATCAATTATCCTCCCATAGGAATGAAAGATGGAGACATGATATCCCCCCATAATGAAGAAGCTCCAATGTTGATGAAGTGTACCTGCAAACAAAAGATAATCCAATGACTACAAGAAAATTGTCTCCCCAGAAATAAATACATCAAATGATGAAGAAGCCAATCCATGTCAAAATGAAAGAATGAGGAAGGAAGTTCCCAAGTATGCATCTCAGAAGACTAAATAGATGTCTCCAAGGTCAAAGAATCCATCACATCATCAAATTTAACCATGAAATGTTACAAACCAAGTGAAGGAGAATAATCAAGAATGTCAATCTCCAAACAAGGTGAAGAAGTATCTCCAATGCCAACTGTGATGAAACTCTCATCAAAGAGAAGGGAAACTCCCTCAAGTATGTCACCCAAATCTGCAATATTAGACTCAACAAATAGTGCACAAATGTCATCCAAGTAGTCATCCCACACTACAAGATCCAAGGCACAAGGATCATCCCGTTGAAGAGTAGAAATAATGTCCAATGAAGAAGGAGGTGGAGGAGTAGGAATCTCAACAATTGTCTCAAGAATACAATGATTCAAGTGTCCAAAATTCACCTCACATACAAAATTCACCTTTAGTAAAAGGGTGGGTACATCATGAATATCATCATCATCAACAACAACAAAATATGAAAAGGAATACAAGTGTGATTCATGATCAAAAAATCCCATATCTATGAAATCTCTAGTCTCTATGTCCCTAATGTACACATGATTAGGAGTGAACTCAACAATTTTACCTTGTGCCCCATGAGTAATTTGATAAATAGAAAGGAGATTAGTGGTCAAGGATGGTACACAAAGAATATAATTAAATGTCCCCTCTCCCATAGGAATTGAACCTTTCCCACAAACCTTCATGTATGTATTGTTACCCATCATATATTAGGAGAATTACTAGGCTCAATAGAAGAAAACATATCCATAGAAGATGCCATATGATGTGAAGCACCTGAATCAAGAAGCCATTTACCTTTCTTAGGAACTGTGGAATCCATGAGTGCTTGAACTTTACCTTTATCCTTGCTTGATGATGTAGATGGAGAAGGTGCACAATTTGAGGAAGAAGAAGAAGTTGGAGAGAATAATGAGGGAAGATTGATGGTGTTCTTTTGAATAATGTGTGTGAGCTCATCAATCTTCTTAATGAAACACTTATGCTCATCATGTCATTCTTTTTTACAATATGCACATTTTTCCCTTCTTCCTTTTAGATGATTCCTCTCTTGAAAAGGAATTGGATTTATAAATATGGTAGGAAGGAGAATTATCACATTTATCATAAGGCTTAGGATCCTTATGTTGCTTATTTCCTTTTCCATGGGAAGCCTTTGGAGTGGATTCATTTGCAAGTAATGCATGATGCTATGAAGGATTCAATTGACCGATGTGTGCCAAATTTGCTTGTTCCCTTATAAGTTGAGCTGAAAATTCATCAAGAGAAGGTGTTGTGTATGTAGTAACAAGAGCATCCATAGTAGCATAGAATGTGGAAACAAAAATTGAATGTTCAGGACCTAGCTTGGAAAGAATAGATAATATCAATTGTTAATCCTCTTTAGTAATGCCACAATTAGAAAGCTCCAAACTAATATAATTGAACTTAGAGAAAAAGTCTTGAATATTGTTGTCAAAATATATAGGATCTAAACTTATGAGCTCATTTTCCAATCTAATTTTTCTCATTTTATCAGGTTTATCAAAGAGTCCCGCCAAGATTGACCAAGCATCATGAGGATGTGTGCAATATGTAATATGATATAGAAAATCATGAGATATGAATGATCTAAGAGAGCCAAGTGCTTTATCCCTTCAAGAAAACCATTTTCTCCTTTCTTCAACACATGTAGCTGGTTCTGGATCCTGTCCAAAAAATATTGTAAACAATCCAATACTTAACAACTTATTAGATACAAACTCTTTCCATTCATTATAGTTATATGGAGTGAGGATTTTGACTTTTGAAAAGTCCATAATGCAACCAAAGAATGACTGAAAACAACTGATAACTCCTTCAAATTACTGATACAAATCAGAAAATTGAAATCCAAGGATTAACCAAGTGCATATATATCCCAAAAATGACCTATTTCTGAAAGTGATATGTCCACTCCAAATCACTAAAAACCTATACCTTATTTGTAAAGTACATAAAAAAGCATGCACTTTTAAAAACAATTGCACTTGAAAATATTACTGTATGTGCCCAAACAAAGCCTCCGAAGTTGTAAAATGTAGGATTAAACAAGTATAGTCTTGAACATCTACAAATTTTGATCAACCTATCCACCAAAATGAAAAACTAATTCCACCACTATAATCTTCACAAAATTATACCCCAAATATAAAAAAAAAACTTGCTAAAAAAAAGGACCAAATATGAGCAAGATATGAGCATTTGAAGTCAGGCTGCAAAATCAAAAACTTCAAAGGAGAGTGGGTAAGAATTTCTAAACACGTGCTGATGTCAAAAAAAAAACTATCTTAAATTTGATGTCTGTATAACTATCATAGAAAAATTCAATTTGGCCTGTATTGACGCCTGGAAGGGCGTCAAATTTATGCTCATAAAAAATGTTGTGTCATAGAAATGTGGTATCGAGCTGCTGACATGTTAGCTACGATGTGGCGGTGGTGGCATGATAGTGATGATGTGGCACACTAACTAAATCTTTGGTACAATGATGTGGCACTATGAAATTTTTCCACATGGTGTTTGGTTGGCAGGGGCTGAGAGAAATGATCACGCTGCTTGGGCGGGGCTATGTGAATTGCACCGCTTGAATGGTGGTGGTTAGGTAGAAGATCACAGGTTGGATGCTTGTTGTGGTCGAGCCACGAGAGGTGGGAAAGTGGTAGAAGCACCATTGTTAGGGGTGGGTTTAATGGGAAATATCCCACATTCACGTTGTGCAAAGAATAAGCTTTGTTTTTATTACAAAGCCCACGCCTTAAAAACAAGTCATTCGGGCTTGGGGACAATGGTGCTGCCAGTTCCAGTGAGATGCGTGTCGGGGGTTAAATGCCAGTGGTGGTGATGTATGTCTAGTTAGGGAATATTCCCTATGAAACCTTCTCTACAAAATATTATGACAAATTCATGCAAAAATAGAAGATATATAGGGGTACAAACCCCTAATATTTTGCCACATAATATATATAAAAACTGCGAACAATAAAATTAGAAAATGTGTAGAAAAAGTTTTTTTTTTTAATTTGATAATACCAAAACTATGCAGGTAGGTTGTACAAATTGCCTATGCAAAATGTTTTTGCCACTAATTTCACTTTCACCAAATATAGGAAAATTTATAGTCAATTTTCAAAAAAACAACCTTCCAGACACAATGGTAAGGTCAGATCTAACCCAAAATGCTCCCACAAAATGTTGGTCCTCATATATAAGATATTGATCTTTGATGCATGAACCAAGAAATCTCAAATAGGCTATCCAAAATGCTCCAATGTCTCTAATACCATGTAATAATTTGCAAATAGCAATGAACCAAGGATCTAGAGGTCAAGGAATAACACAAAGATAAGAGAGATGATATGAACAAGAATATATTGTATTCTCATTAATGATGCAATATGCAAATAGAATATATTGGAGATTATTTAGATAATTTACAATATATAAGTGTCTTCATATATAGGAAAGGTAATAAGAGACTATGATAAGGAGAAGATAAGATATCACCTATGCAAGGTGGAATCACATGTCCACTAAAGGTGGATCATCCTCCATTATGAAATGAAGTATGTGCAATATGATGAGGATGATAATGTGATATGTGCACTAAAGGCACATATCACCACCTAAAGTGCAATTCTCCTACACCATGTGCTAATATAGGATGCAAACTCCTAAGTGTCTCAATGACAAACTACTATGCAAATACATTATCCTAAGTAAGATTAAGTAAAGTGTAATTAGGAATATATAATTACACCAACAAATAGAATAAAGGGGCAATGCTTGTACAAGTATGATTTGATAGATCATGCTTTTATAGAACTTGAATTTGTCATAGAAACAACCAACTTATCTTACAATGCTAGTAACGATACATACAAATTAGAAGAAAGCGATAACATTTTTTTTTTTCAGATTTTGTAAAAAAATTGAACAAGGTGTATTTTCAAAATATTCTACTTCCATCTTCCTCATGTATTCCCATATGTTATATTGTTTGAAAAACATTTTTTTTTATCAAATCTAATACATGTTTTATATTTTTTGGCATCATGTGCAATGAATAGTATGCATAGTGAATTTTTAGGATAACTCAACCAATGTTTTGCTACCTACTTCTTAGTGTAAGTTTCTTTCACCGACCATTCATATTTTGTAGTGAAATGAAGTTTTAGAAAAGATAAAATATGTTCAAAATGAAATTTTAATACAAATTTGGGTCTCACCCGACGATCAAAATGTGTAGGTACATGGGTTGAGGAAAAAACATATGTTATTGATGATGTCAATGGGGTAAAAACCCAATCTAAAGGTGCTAGAAGGTCATCTATCAAACAACTTGGCACTGGGGAAGATGTATAGCTTTCCCTCAATGCTATTGATGCTACTGCACAAATATTAATGGTGCACTCTATAAACTCTATATTTGCATGCATTTAAAATCATTGCAAAGCCCTCTATGAACTTGAATGAGACTTTATATTTGCATGCATATAAAATTAGGGCAATGACCTCTATGCATTCAAACTAAGGGCAATGCACATTACAAGTTGATTGTTAGTTTCAAATGATTCTTGATATTCAAATTGCTATGATAGTTAATAACTTGTTAGATACTCATTGTTTCATCGATGAGACCCCTTTTCAATAAAATTTACACCTTATCTTATTTTGAATTCATCTTTGCAAGTTTTGATTGCAATGTGTATTATTTTTTCAATAGCTCTCTCTCAAGGATGGAGTGAAATGCTTTGTATAAACAATAGTGGTTGAAGTATGTGATGTGAATGTCTAAGTAGAGTTTTATGCCAGTATAAGAGGTGTTGACATCCTTGAAATAATAAATTTTCACCCTCCACATACACTGTACATTTCCATACATAATACATAATAACCTAAAATTAATAATATGGTTTATAATTACATGTCTCCATTAGGCAGAGAGTCGAATCAAATTAATTGCATGTATTTAAAATCAGGTCAATGCCCTCTATGACCTTGCATGAGACCTTGTATTTTCTTTTAACTTTCACTTGAGAAGGACAATTAGACAAGAAGTGCCAAGACAACAACTTCTCTAATGATCCTTGATATTCAAACTAATATAAAAATATGTAATTCCTCTATACAATAATTTAAAATAGATTTTAATTGATTTGAATTTAAAATCACTGAGAACTAATTAAAAAGAAATTTATCCAAACCAAAATTGCAGAGAACAAACTAGATCCTTGTATTATCTTTTCAACATCAAGTACATGCTTCTGTAATTCATATATTCTATGTCTTACTTCTTCTTATGATAATTCTACTACGTTCTTGGTTTCTCTGTTATACAAAATGAGGAGAAGCGACAAGCTTCAGACCATTTACAATGTGCCTTTTCATAACTTTAACTAATATCGTAATGATCTCCTAATATCCTTCTAAGAACACATTAAACATGTTTCAAATAAAACAACACAATAAGACACTAGAACACATAACCACCGAGCATCAAATCTCATGCAATTCCTCATCACCTTGTTCCTTCTCCTCGATCACATGCTCTTCTTTTTGAGATTTATTATTTGTTGGCCACTGATATTCCTCCACGCATTATATTATTTGAAGATGCATTGACCAATTGAAATGAATTATGTATGGCATGATAGGCATATGATCCTGTCATTTCTTATTATCTATGGCATGGACTTTTAAAATAAATTTGGAGAACCTATTTTCAAGAACAATCACTCTATCTAGAAACATATTAAAATTTTGAATATTCACGTCCATGTCTTCTTTTAAGTGAGAAATGATCTTAGACACCATTTCATTATAGTCAATTTTCCGTTCAACAAGGCCCTTTACCCGACCTTCTTCATCCACAAATTTAGAGGTTGACTAGTGCTTGATGGTAAGAAAAGAAGATATTTTCTCATTTATTCTTTTTTATTCCCCATCTATATATCTAAGTTGCTCCAAGATTGCACTTATCATTTCCTCTGTCTCTTTTATTTCTGGGGGTGCATTCAGATCTCTCTGAGTAACATTATATAGCCTAGTGAGATCATAGTGGGAAGGTTTTGATCTCTTTGCAAGGTGCTCTAACTTAGTCTTGTTTCCATGAAATATTTTCAACATATCTAACATAGAACAATACACATCATAAACTTCTTCACATTTGTTTATTACCAATTAAACTATGTAGGCTAATATCTATTCCAAAGTATTGAACACTTGTTTGGGGATTTCTTGCACAAGCTCCTAGATGGAAATTTTCAGTTCTTTAACTTCCTTTTCAAACTTATCCTTTTCTTCCTTCCCGTTGTTTCCAACCTTTGCAATGTCCACAGGTTGAGAAGGAGAATCCTTATACAATACAAGAGCTTTTCTTTGGTCATCTTTCAACGCTCTCAATTCTTTCTTCAAAGTAGCATTCTCATCATATAACTCATTTACAACTCTATTTAGTTCGATTTCTCTTGTGTTAGCATGTTCAATGTATTCTTGTAGATGTTTCACATGCTCCTCGTCGCACATAGCCATATGCATGAGTTCTATATCTGATACCAATGGGTTACTATCTTTTATAGTCTATATTATAACCATTCCATCATTTCCTTTCACAATATCTAGAAGATTGGGCTTGTGGGGGCCTTTGAAGTTGTACACCTCTCTTTCGTGATTCATGGTTCCCAAGCTTTCCAAAGGCAGGGGTTAGTAGCAACGGTTAACAATGATATAAATCCAATACACAAAAGCTACAAATAACAAATAACTTAAAACATAACCAGTAAAATGTACAAGCAATGAAAGGAAAACAAATGAATGCAAACCCCAAAGTGTTTGAAGCTTCTATTGTCTCTCTCTACTCATTTCGAAATGTTGTTTTTGATGCTCAGTATTGGTGTGGGCAGCGTCTATGACTTGAGAAGTGTCGAGAATTTGCTAATTGAAATGGGTGTGTGATCACAAGATGGCTTGAATGCTAGAACCAAACTGATAGAGTAATGGTGCATGAGAGCTTGAAATCCTGGATCCTTCAAATGGGTATGAAGGGTTTATTATATAGGAATCGGGGATGATATGAACGGTTGAGATTAATCCCAGAGATAGGGAGATGAACGGTTGAGATCAAAGGGAACTGGAGAAGCCATCAGTAAACTCCACCTCTTCAATTGGTAAAGAGGAGATAGAGTTTTGTTGACTGAAAAGGTAATTGTGAGTTACCTTTTAGAATTGAAGAGGTAGGTGGAGTTACCCATGTGAACTGGAGAGATGGGTGGAGTAACCCATGTGATCTGATTAAAGATTGTCTCTTTGAAAATAAATAAGTATTTAATTCATTTATGTAATTAAATTTTCAACATGTGAGATAATTGAATTCTTTTTTATTTAAAATTGCTTTATTGATGAAATTAAATTAATTTAATTGGAAGAATTTAACTAACAAGTTTAAATCTTTCAACTTAAACTATAGGAAATTGAATTTAATTAATTAATTAATGGTAATTAATCAATTAAGGTTAATTAATTAAATAAAATTAATTATTTAATTATTTTTGATAATTTGATTAGACGATTTGGAGAATGAATTTAGAGGAAAATAGATGATTAATTAATGATTAAAAACCCATTAATTAATAGATAAAAATTAGTGTTTTTAATGTCGATTCGCAAGTCTATCCATTTTAAGGTGTCTACATTTTCCCCTCTTTGATGCAATGTGATTCATCACGTTGTGTCAAAGAATTTTTAGATTTGATCCTACCTTAACTTGCCCCAGTGACCACAGGTGGACTATATGCCCCCTCAACAAATTAAGCATAGAAAATGCGTCAGATGAGAATTAATTTGTTGAAAATGTGAATCACTATATGATGATAATGAATGCATTCCTATGTTAGTTATGATGTTATTGATGATGGATGCATTGACTATATGATCTACTATGCACATGTTTTGGATTTTTCTTATGTAATAAATGAATGCATTCTACTATGCACAAAATATCTGAGTAAATGCATGTGTTAGTTAGAAGAAAGTGGAAAAAGTTTCTCTGGGATTGATTGATGGATATGAATTGATAGAAAGGATGGCTGATGATTGATAGATATGAATTGATAGAATGGATGGGTGACCCAAGTCACTGCCGCATTTCCAATTTTTGTCATCATTGCATCTTTTTTTTATGAAATTCCAAAGAGTGTCCAATGCATCTAGATCACATACCATTTGGATACCGCCATGACCTCTTGATAACCAGAAGGAGTAGAGAGATTGAATAGAAAGAGAACTTAGTGTACCCAAATATTGACCATATAGGTTTAGCTATGTTCCTTGTTTGAAAAGAGAGCCAAAAGCACCCAGATATTGACCATCTGGATACCACTTTGCCCTTTGAACAATCCAAACAAAAGAAAAAAAGAAAACCAAGATAGAACTCCAACGCACCCAGATTCCATTTGGATAGCACCGTGAGCTCTTGATTTTGAAAACAAAGACCAAAAAACCAAGATAGAATTCCAATGTACCCAGAGTCCATCTGGATAGCATTGTGAAGTCTTGATTTTAAGAAGAAAGCCCATAAAAACTAAGATAGAAATCCAATGCACCCGGAGTCCATCTGGATACTGCTATGATTCTATTTGTTAATAAAAAAGAAGATAACAAAGAAGGAATGTCCAATTTTTTCCTAGGGTTAAGCTCATATCATGGAACTGTGCGACTACTAGATAAGTGACAACACCTACCGCATTTATCCTAAATCATCATGGCCCTAAAATCAAAGTGAACATTCAACAGACAACAATCAAAGAAAATAAGTAATGATCCATCATAGCTACTCTCCTCATTTGGTGGATCCTGGAGTAGCGTAAGAACATAACCATGAAATATAGACTAACATTTGACCAACTGACTGACCTAGTCAACATTTGTTATTGTTCCCTGATTCAGTTGGATTCTCTTGATTGGATCGACTCTCTTGATAGGCTTGATTGGCTTGATTGCTTTGATTGTGTCTGGTTTCAGAAATAGATGACTCATATAAGCCTGACCTATCTGGTTTTGAGCGTATCCATCACTGTGTAAGATGATTGATTGATTGATTGATTTTTTATCATTTTGGTGGCTGATGAAGCTATGTCAGATGGGCCCAATGCTGATTCACAAAGCTCATGATTGTGACATTTGATAGATTGGCTTGGTCACCAGTTTGCTTGCTAATAGGTTTGATGGATTGATAAAGCTATGTCATATGGGCCCAATGCTGATTCACAAAGCTCATGATTGTGACATTGATTGACTTTGCGTGATCGCCCTTTGCCTTGTTGATAACCAAGTTGGCTTTATTGCTTGGGATTTTTGCAAATTTTTTATTATTTTTGTTAAAGATTGATTTTTTCAGGACATTTTGATCTTTGTAGGATTTTTGATAAGTTTTCTGATTTTTCTGATTTTTTTAGGATATTTAGAATCACCCCCTAGTCTGGTGGACCAATACTAACCATGGACGAGTGTTGGTGCTGAGAGGGGTTTGTGCTTCTGGAAACAACTTGGGTAATATGTCTTGCATCTGAAGTGTGCTCAAGCTTTTGATCTTGGAATTCATTAATGGTGAAGCTGGATTTGAACACTTGGTGCCTGTTTGTCAGGTTTTCACCAAGGTATCTACTCAATAGCACTTGTTTGCTAGGTTTTCACTAAGAGAGTGATTTTGTTTCTCTTTAATTTTTTGCTTTTTTTTAAAAAAAAAATTGTTGTCGCCAAGGCGCCAGTTTGCTAGGTTTTCACCAAGGTAACAATTTGTATTTTTTTATTTTTTTGGTATTTTCTAGATATGTAGATAGTTGCCTTAACCATTGAGACTTCAAGCATAGAATCTCTTTAGGTGCATGATGTTTATGTATCTAGGGAGTTGATCTCCTTCTAGTGTCACTAGTTGGTATGCCCCACTCAGGGTAGAGTTGACAATGACATATGGTCCTAGCCAGTTAGGATCAAACTTTCCATGTTTCACTTTTTCTGCTTGGTTCTTTTGATTTTCCATGAGGACAAGGTCTCCTACCTCAAATTTTTGTGGCCTCACCTTCTTGTGATAATTCTTTCTAAGGCGATTATGATAGCCTTGTAAGTGGTTGAATGCATGATGTCTTCTTTTGTCTAGTAGTTCCAGCTCACTAAGCCTTGCTACACTGTAGTCTTCATCTAAAATTGGGTTCTTTAATGATATCCTCAGGGATGGGATTTCCACTTCGAGGGGTAGGACAACCTTTGATCCATATACTAGGGAGAAAGGAGTGGCTCTTGTAGGTGTTTTCATGCTAGTTCTATATGCCCATAATGCGATACTAAGCTATAGATTCTAGTCTCACCTTGATTCGTTAATTGTTTTCTTTAAGATTTTCAAAATGGTCTTGTTTGTTTCTTTAGCCTGGCCATTACCTTGAGGATAATAGAATGAAGAGAACCCTTGTTTGATTTGGAACTGTTCACATAGCTCTTCAACATCTTTGTTTTGGAAAGGTGTGCTGTGAACTATCAGGATGGTTTGAGGGATCCCGTATCGACAAATGATGTGGTTGAGTATGAACATTGATATCTACTTTCCAGTTATGTAAGTGAGGGGAATTGCTTCCACCCACTTAGTGAAGTACTCTATTGCTGCTATGATGTATTTATGTCCATTAGTTGAAGATGGTGTAATCTTTCCCACTAGGTCAAATCCCCACATAGAATTTTTTTACATTGCCCCTAGTCTAGAAAGGCGAGGAAATTATGGATTGACGGATGAAGGTCAAAGGTCTCTTAGTATGTCTTGAAGTTTTTTGGATGCCAAGGGCTATCCACGGGATGGGATAACATGTTTCTTTACAAGATAAGGGACTGGATATGACAAGATAAGATAAAGACATGGTACATTGATTGGCATGTGGTTGACAAGAGTGGAAATGTCAAGAGGATGTTGAAAATAGGTTTTACATTTTTTATCTGTATTTTCTAATCAAGACAAAGAGAGGGTTTTGATAGCATAATGATAGGACATGGATAGGGAAAGCAAGATCAAGAATGGACAAGGGGAAGGGATATGGATTCAAGACTATGAAAATGTAGGAAATATGGACCATAGGGATGTGGAAAACATGAAATATATATGACATGTGATGCTTCTAGGGAGCTCCCTAGCCTTGTCAAGACCAAAGTTGGAAAAATATGGATGTTGATAAGGTAAGAGATATGAGGGATACAGGTTAATGGAGAATTGAAAGGGATACGATATGATAGGAAAATATGGATGGAACATGCCCCCATGTATGGAATGCAAGAGATTCATAGATTACACATGATGCTTGTTTTCCTATTTTTCTTCATGGTACTTGCTCAATGTGCCTATTTGCCAGGTTTTCACTAGTGGACGAATATTTCTCTCTTTTTTTTTCTTTTTTTTTTTGACTTTTTGGAAGATAATAGACTCATGATAGGAAATAGAGGAAGAAATTAAGCATCTTTCTCTTCAGACTGTAACCTTGTAATATGTGTTATAATAGATCATGGCTATTGAAGGTATGCTCAAAGATGTTGATAGGGTGATGGAAAAGGGGGATAAAATAGATGAAGTGGGATAGGGTAATGCTTTATGCGTAGGATTGGACAAGAGGATGGATGGAGGACTGGAATATATGTGTTGGATAATGGAGGGATTGCGAGAATAATTGATTTTAAGTGGATGGATATGTGGGAACGAACAACATTGGCACACACCTTGAGGGGTGATGGAGTGATGGAGGAAAAAGAGATTTTGGATTTGATGGAAGAAAAGGATATTTTGGACTTGATGGAGGAATGTTTGTGAATTTTGGGACATAAGGACCCAAAATGGATTTGGAAGGTTGGAGGTGTTTAAATGGATGGATAGAAATTTTGGATGCCAACTTGGATTTTTCTTTGGGATACTGTGCTTCAAGAAGCTTCTTAGGAATCCATATGGATTTTGATTTTTTATTCTTTTGTGGGCCCTTAGAACGTGTCATTTCTATAAGATATTTAGGAACCCATATTGATTTTGAATTTCATTTTTTCTCAAGGGGCCTTTGTGGTCTTTTGGACATTTCTTTTTCCTTTTGGATCATATTTTTCTTTGATCCATTATATCATGTTGGGTTCACCAAAATGTACGCCTCTCTTTTGTGATTCGTGGTTCCCAAGCTTTCCAAAGGCAGGGGTTAGTAGCAACGGTTAACGATGATATAAATCCAATACACAAAAGCTACCAATAACGAATAACTTAAAACGTAACCAATAAAATGTACAAGCAATGAAAGGAAAACAAATGAATGCAAAACTCAAAGTGCTTGAAGCTTCTATTGTCTCTCTCTACTCCTTCCGAAATGTTGTTTTTGATGCTTAGTGTTGGTGTGGGTAGCGTCTATGACTTGAGAAGTGTCAGGAATTTGCTAATTGAAATGGGTGTGTGATCGCAAGATGGATTGAATGCTAGAACCAAATTTTTGGAGTAATGGCACATGAGAGCTTGAAATCCCGGATCCTTCAAATGGGTATGAAGGGTTTATTATATAGGAATCGGGGATGATATGAACGGTTGAGATTAATCCCAGAGATAGGGAGATGAACGGTTGAGATCAAAGGGAACTCGAGAAGACACCACTAAACTCCACCTCTTCAATTGGTAAAGAGGAGATAGAGTTTGGTTGACTGAAGAGCTAATTGTGAGTTACCTTTTAGAACTGAAGAGGTAGGTGGAGTTACCCATGTGAACAGGAGAGATGGGTGGAGTTACCCATGTGAACTAGAGAGATGGGTGGAGTTACCCATGTGATCTGATTAAAGATTATCTCTTTGAAAATAAATAAATATTTAATTCATTTACGTAATTAAAGTTTTCAACATGTGAGATAATTGAATTATTTTTTATTTAGAATTGCTTTATTGATGAAGTTAAATTAATTTAATTGGAAGAATTTAATTAACAAGTTTAAATCTTTCAACTTAAACTATAGGATATTGAATTTAATTAATTAATTAATGGTAATTAATCAATTAAGGTTAATTGATTAAATAAAATTAATTATTTAATTAATTTTGAGAATTTGATTAGACGATTTGGAGAATGAATTTAGAAGAAAATAGATGATTAATTAAGGATTAAAAAACCATTAATTAATAGATGAAAATTAGTGTTTTTAATATCAAGTCGCAAGTCTGTCCATTTTAGGGTGTCTACAAAAGCTAACCTATATGGGAAGGACCTCGATCTTTGGTTTATATCTTGACCCAACTATCTTCTCATATGTATCAAATTCTATAACAAATATGGGATCATCTTGTTTCCTAACCTGATTGAGCGAGAATAGATGTCTAAAGGATAGACCCAAAAAAATCAACATATTGCTTTTTAGAACCATATCTATGGCCTCATCCAGAGTAATATTGATCCCATCAAGTTTCAATTCTTTGAGGGTTTGATTTACAACTTCCTCATGCCTAGACTCATAAGCTCCCATTAGGTTAACTTGTTTCCTTTCTTCAAAATCTCTCATCTTCATCTAAATCCAAAAGTATTTAAATTCTTGAGACTCAATGAACTTTTTCATCTTCTAGGAACCTAGAAGATATAACTTCCCTTTCATTAGTAAAATCAATAAGCTACTCATTGTATTATAGTTGGGATTTATAGCCGTGCACTTTCTCTTGATACACTAGATGTCATTCATGTCTATTTACCTCCTGATCGTTCTTCATCGCCTTGAGTGCACTTGCAGACTCTTCAGTGTCACTTTCTCCCTCTGAATCACCACAAGACACAATATGGACTATTTCCTCCTTTTTCTATTTCTTTGATGGGGGGAATTAGGCGTAGCCTTTGAATACGAGGGATCATGAATGATCAATTTTTGATGTCTTTGGGTAGGTGGCTTCACCTCTGGTGGTGTATCACTAGTGGCTTTTCTACATAACTCCTCAAATTATTTTAAACACAACTCCATCCTTATCACTTCATTAGTTTGATCACAATGGAAATGAGGTTGTCCCTTATATTTTTTTCCTCTTAAATTTTCTTCAGAATATTCCACTTTTTTTTTCATTTTTACATTACTTCATCAATAGTCATACAATTTCTTGCTATATCCTCATATATATTAACCTAATGTTTTGTATGTTTGATAAGAGAATGGATATGATCCCTTGGATGATATATTATTTTGGTCTCCTCTTCCAAATGATATCCCTCCTTCAAATACTTTTGAACATACTTGAGAGCATCAAAGCCAACAACAAAGCCTCCATATTTGGAAGTATGAGGTAGAAAAGTTCCTTTCTTCCTCGATGACATAGAGTCTTTTTCAAACCACAACATCTGCCACATAGATTCTAGGAATACTATTCTCTCTAGGATATAAATTGGTAATTTATGAGGAGATTGTTTACATCCATAAAATCTAATAAGAGTATGATTACCCTTATAGAACCAATCTACATAGTTTATAGTATGACATTTCTCAGGATTATGCTCCAAGGGTCTAAGTACCCTCCTCATCTTCAGTAACAATATTTCAACCTTAAAGTCCAATGCCTTGAATATCCACACAGTAAATGTATCATGAAACAATATAAAATTTTCATCTTTGTTATCCTTGTTCCATAAACAACACCATAATTGAATAGGAAGCCTAGTTCCTTGGTTGTCTGTGGTGGTCAATTTCACCCCGTGTCTAAAAGTATTGTTGTTTTGAAACATAATCAAATGGCATAACAAAGAATAATGTTTGAAGGCTCTCTTCTCCTTCCAATTTTCCAATTGGTATGGATGAGCCTCTCAACCTCACTTGCAATATCAAACTCCAATTTAACATTAGAGTTTTAAATCCTCACGGACATAAACATCAAATCAATCGACATTCTAAAATTTGAGTCCTCTCCACACACTTGGCTCCATCCATGATAGATTTTTGGAAGAAGTTCATGAATTGGTGGGTGGAGAATGGTGTAGTTTCTGTAATAGGCATGGACCTATTATTCTCACCCCTTTCCCTAAAAAATTGCACTTCTCTTAACTCAAAATTTTTTACCAGCCGTTGGTAGTCAACTTTAAATTGCTCCCTATCAATTTTTGTTAGGGCTTGTTTATTCAGACCAAGACACTCAACTATGCAAGATTTAGTAACAACTAGGATGAGATTTCCATCTATTCCTCTTTCGGTTTTGGTTTCCTTTTTGTAATTATGTGCCAACACCTCAATGAGCTCAACATCAAAAAATACATTGGGAACTATGATTTTAGCAAGGTCGAGATTCTATGGGTTCGAAAGTGGGACACTCTCATATCTATTATCATAAAAATACCAAAATAAAATTTGATCTCGGATTGGAATCTTGGCATCTCTACATTCTCCCCATGCATCATAGAATGTATTCTTAGCACTAGTATCCTCTAACCCGAGCAATAGGTCTAGTATTTCCATTTGTAGAGGCCTTTTAGGTTGTTCATCTTTCTTTTTTCCCTTGTCAGGACTCTCTCCAGACTCTTTATTTCTAGGCATTTTAAACTTAAAAGAATTCTAGCTTAGGTAAGGGTGCTTTAACTTATTTTTTATCTTGTGATTACATAATTTAGGTTCCCTTCAGGTGTCGTCCAAGCTCCTTACCTCTAGTATTCACCTTGTCGTTGCTTCAGTACGCAAAATATTTTCCAACCGTCAATTTTGCCAATTTGTATTCATTAAATTCCCTTTATTACCTCTTCAAATTTTGAGCCCATCAACATTCAATATGCATATTTAATCCTCTATGTGTATTCTTTCACTTACCTCAACATGGCGCTCTTCGACTTTATCACTAAATCGCTAGCCAATTTTCTTCCCTAAGCGAAATAACGGTAAGGTTTTCACCACTTCACAAACAGTTATTTTATCTTTCATGAAATGAAAATATTTTGCCACTTCACAGCATTAACACTCCTTACTTGTGAAATAGCGATGTTTCACTATTTTGCAACCCCATACTATGAGCCTTGTGAAATAGTGAGAACTTCATTGTTTTGCAGATCCTCTTTTTTTACCTGTAAAACATCAAAATATAATGGAAACAAGGGGTTTTGTGATTGTTGGAGTATCTTCAATAATATTTGTGTATTTTCAACTTAATTTTAAATAGATTTATCTCTTTTGGCTTATGGGCAATGGTTCCTTAGGCATTTTAAGGGTAATGGTAGAAACTCTTACTACAGGGTTAGACCACTTGCGTGGAGAGTTTTCAAGAAATTTTTTGGTTAAACCAATTGGTTTTACCCGTGATTTTAGTGGAGGTGCGAGATATTCTATAGGAGAGTGAAAAGTACAGTCCATGAATTGTCAAGCCAGTAATCTACTGCCATGTGACACCACATAAACATGAGACCGCTAGGTATCTTGAGTCAGAGTGTTTCAACAATACATTTTGAGATAGAGATGAACTCTAAGAGAACCGAGGAGGAAGTGACAACTGAAATCAAGTCTGTAGGGGATGGCTTATTAGTTAAGATAGTAGAATAATTGTACTACCTGTTAAAATATTTTGAGTGACCAAATGTATTTGTTGTAACTGAGAATCAATAGGTATAGGCACTTCCAAAGCTGTAAAGACACGACAAAATTGCTAGGCATGGCCGACATGGTTTCAATTTGATTATTGGGATTTGTTGAGTTGCACAGAGAAGAGATAAATACACCCCCTAGGTTGATTGTTTATATTCAGAAGAAGTGTGTTCTTGTGCCAAAGAAGTGCTCAGAATGAACTGTTTGGCAAGAGTGTTTAGAATATGGTGTGAGAGAAAAGGATTGTTGTAGATGATGCTTCATGAAATCTCTAAGGACTGTGATGATATTCTAGTAAATGCTTTAACCTATGGGTGTGGAGGTATTAAAAGGTTCTTTGAAGAGTGTGGAGGTATTGAAATGCTCAAGTGCAAGGGTAGGCTTTTTCTGCTTCTTGAAAATTATTCCAATATCCACGCGTGTCACTCTAATTCTCTGTGAGTGGGAGGGTTTAGAAGGTGATCCAAATAAAATATCAAGAGATGATGCCATGATGATGTCATGTACCCATTGAGGATCACTTTTAAGATATTCTCCTGAGAGAGGGGGAGTTGGGTATCTAGCATCACCTTGTCCTTTGTGACACTGACCGCCCGCGTGCGATAGTGGCAAGGATCAAAAGTTTGGTAGACTTGCTGGAGAAGTTTGGTCTTGGGACAAAATGGAAGACATACATGCAAGAAGAAAAAAATGGAAGAATAATCATTCTAGCTAGCAGATGATTCTCTGAAATTGATTTGTGCACTAGTAGAATTTGGCAAATAAATGACCAGGTGACTAAAATTTTTAGCCACGTGACTAAAAATTTTAGTCACGTAAAATTGATCATGTTCTACCATTTTTTTGCAATTCACAAATATAAATGACTAAATAAATGACCAATTTGGTCATCGAGTAAAATCACAGCTAAAATGACTAAATAAATGACCAATTTGGTCATCGGGTAAAATGACTAAATAAATGACTACATAATTGACTAGATAAATGACCAATTTGGTCATCGGGTAAAATGACCAAATAAATGACTAAATAATTAGTCACCCTTATAATAAAAATGACTAAATGAATGATTAATACTCCTTTACACATTAACATTTGATAATATCATATACTTATATTCTTAGAAGCTGCATTTCACCAATAATGTGTTCGCCATTAGACTTATCGTGCGAACATTATTTTGGCCACTATTTGCCACTAGTTTGTCCCATTTTTCGTCTATAAGATAAAAGTCAAATTCTTTCCTTTTTACATCCAAATAAAACCCTCAAACTTTATTAGATAACACAAGAGGCCGGAATTTGACAATAGAGGATTCATACATAAAATATTAAAACACATATATTTAGACTATCAAATAAACCCATGTTTACAGACATCTTTTATAAAATGAAATATGAAACAATAAGTGCATGATCAATAAATATACTATACCAATGTGAAATGTATATGAAATAAATTAAACCTTCACTATATACACACAAGTATGATGACTTTATATTAAAACATACATGAGTAAACATCATCCGACAAATCAAAGCTAGGGCTTTATTTGATAGGTGAAGCTCTAGTTGGCAGTGAGGAAGTTTGTGTTTGAGCCTTCGCAGAGTACTCTCTCAAAGCTGGTGAAGCTCACTGTCTAAGGGGATCCGATCAAATGCTAGGGTCAACTATGTTAATTTCAAGAAACCCTCTAATAAAGGTTAAGTTAAATTGACAGAGAGCCGTGAGATGCAATTTTCACTATGGAAGTGAAAGCTAAGGAATCAAATAGTATGGCAAGTTCAAACAGCCAACACCCCCAAGATAATCAAATCACACAAATGTTCTCAAGCATGAATCTCATTTAGCTCTAAACATAATATTAATAATAAGAATATAGAGATTCAACATATAGAAATAGAGAGCTTCAACAAATCAATGATTTGAGTTGAGGAGCAAAAAAGATATTATGGGAATTACATCATGGGGACACAAAAATATGTATGACAAGGTAGCTCCCATGTAAAAAAAACATCATTTTGGATATTTTAGAATATGTCAAAAAAATTTTAAAAAAAAAAAGCTAACAAAAGAGTAATACCAATTGTTGTACATTTTAAAAATTGCAAAAAGAGGTTCAAATGAGCATGTATTCCCACCAATCTTTCACCTTTTATGTTTGGAGGGAAAGTAAAATAAAGGTCTTTTGTGAATTTTGACCCAAAGGAAAGTAATCGAGTTTGGACTAAAGAGAAAGTGCCCTCACATGTCTGTGGATGGAAGGAAAAATGAACAACACCAAATCGAAGCATGAATACCTATTGATCAGACAAGAAAGAATCAGGATGACATTGAATTGCACTACCATCTTCACAGAAACGGTAAGTTTGAAAGTTAAATATAATATATGTGGATTTTTATTTTTCCCTATTCAATTTCCTATAAACAATTCCAGATTAGTGAAAAGGATCTTGTATTTTTTTTAAACAAATAGAGGGTTTGAGTGTTGAAACCTTTGATAATTTCAGATTATCTAGCCTTTGAGGTTTCAAAAATAAATATTTTCTCATAATTATATCTATATATCAAAGACGGCTCCAGAAATTGCAGATTGTAGTCATATAAAGAATGTCAGAGATGACATCTTGCCTATTGATCATCCTGTCATAGTAGCATATAATTCATTTGCCTATCAGAGACGGCTCATAGGGTATGTGCATATTCCATATTGTTATATCAGAGACAACCATTGATACATATTCGAACTGCTAATTATCTTTTGTAGTCGTAGCCTTGTTAAGATTCATTGTATTCATTGCATATTGCATCATAGCATATTGATCACTGTTACTGCACATTATATTCATTTCATAGTTCATTAGTTCATTTCATCCATTTTAGCATTTGGAATTACCAGTCATATATACTTTTCATTTACATCACATTGCATTAGTAAACAACTATAGAAGGAATTTTGTAATTCCTGTAGTGTCCTAACAATCATAAAAAGGGGACATTACAGTTTTCAACCTACAGACAACATTTAAATGCTAACCGAGTACAAAACTTATAAATCTCCAATGCCATCTAGATGTGGCCATATGGGTGTTCACTCCTTTCCAAACTTGAGTGCTAATGTGATACTTTGCTATCAAAAGGATCTGCCTCAGTGGACAAGATTAAGTTCCTCCCAAGTAGGAACAATGCAAATGATATTGCAGTTTGCAATCAATCTGCCCATCATTCTCTGACATTCTTCCTCTTGGGGCTGTTGCCTCTATATTTTGTTGATCTGACTGCATGCCCATTCTTATGCAATGGAACTCAACGAGAGTTTGATCTGTTTGATCACAACTGAACCTAAAAAAGAGCTTTATATTTTTGCTTACGTGAGCATGAGTTTATTAATACCATTACTAATAAGCTGATGCATACTACTAATAGGAAATCTAATTGGAGCTCTGACAACACAGAGTTACTTCTAGAAAAGTTGGGAGAAAATGTTGCCTTAATTTTCTCACAAATGAGGAAGATTTGAAAAGAGGTATTGATGCAAGCAGGCTGATAGTGCAATTTAGATTTGCACAGGGATCATAGTAGGATCATAAGGTTTCTTATGAAGCCTATAATATTAATACCATACTGTAATTTCAACTATTTTTTTCCATCATCCAACCCATAAGAACTTATATTAGAATGAGGGAAAGCTTAGGTTTTACTTATGCTCACACAATGTCTTCTACTCAAATGAACACTCTACAACAAAAAAGGTGATTGAAAGATTTTAATTTTCTAGGGTGAGGAAGGAAGAGATGCTGACTTCCCATCTGTCTTGCTTCTTCTTCTCAAGAAAATGTGAAGAACACTATTTATGTTGTAAATAATGGTAATATTACTCTCAATAATCACTCTGCTTCCAGTGCTTTTTCCTATAAACTAAGTTCTATAATAATTTAGTGTTTCAAGGTTTTGAATTTTGCTGAATTGATTATCAAATCACTGTACTAATCCTAGCTCTTCACTTTTATTGCACCAATTCAAGTATCCCAGCCTTAAGAATTGATCCTGTTACTACCCATTTTCATCCTCATTCCATGAAGATTGCCTCTAAATTTAAACCATGTGAATTGCATTCCCTCACCAAGTGCTCTTACACTAATTGCAATTAGGCACCAACAAAAAATTCTGAGAATAGCCAAGAAAGTAATAAAATAAATCTCACCCCTAAGGATGAAGAAATAAAAATAAAAATCAGTAGATGAGAGATAATACATACATCATTAGAGATATATTGTCCATAATGAATAATGAAAAAAAGTACATATGATTTAAAAATAGGGAACGCTATGAAAAAAGTAGAACTGAACCTTGTAGGTGGACAACCCTAGAAAATTTCAAAGTTCAAATATAGATAGTAAGTTTTTGGGTAATCAGTTAGGCTACATTTAGGTATCAAAAAAAGGTAGAGAGCTTAAATAAAATAGAGAAATTAGATTTCTCAATGGAATATTTCTACCAAAGAGATAAATGTAAGACAGTGAATTCACTGTAGCACAATTATGTGTGCATATTTCTATTGTTTGTTTTGTGGGAATGAATATATAGTGTTTGTCCACATTTTAACACAAACTATTTATGTATATCATGTACCGCTAATTTGCCACAACCCTACTTGATACTGGATGCCAATCCTTTAGCATAATTTAGAAGAAAACATCTCCAACTATAAAATACATAACCAAAATGTTTGCATCATGATATCTACAACTATCATATTTTTTTCTAGGGAACTCTGCAAAAATAGAGCATTGCCTATTTTGTACAATACTAAATATGTTATAAATATTGATATGTATCATATTAAAACTATCACTTGATCTAGCACAATTGATACCATCATTAACACCATCCTATCACATGTTATGAATTTGTCTCTTATGTGTGATAGTGAACATGTTATAATCCTTCATATTTATCATACTAAAACTGTCACGTGATCTAGCACATTTGATACTCTTATCAACATGGTTCTATCACATGGTCTACATTCTAAAATTTAAAGCTTTTGGAGGAAAATTGTGCACCTACTTCTTAC
>MU223431.1:2564781-2591857 GCA_018584345.1 Thuja plicata | reverse complement strand
ATTTTTATTTATTTAATTAAAAGAGGGATTTTCTTTCAATTAAATAAATTAGAAGAATTTTATTTAATTAAATGGGAGGAATTGAATTTAATTAAATAAGAGGAATTTTATTTAATTAAAAGGGAGATTAAATCTTTTAACTAGATAAAAAATGATCAAACCTTAGGAAATATTGAAATAATTGAATAATTGAATTAATTACAATTTAATCAAGGAAATTGATTTGAATTGAAAATATCGCAAAGCATTGATTTAAGAAATTGATAAATTGATAAAATGATAAAATGGGGCCCAAAGTCTAGGCGACCATTTTAGGGTGCATACAATTATGTATTACAAAATTTATATTGGATATTAGGGAGATGGCAATGGATGTGTCAGCATCTATGGTAGCAAGTTTGAAGATGAAAACTTTGTAGCTAAGCATACATGTCCTGACCTTCTTTCTATGGTAAGTCATCTTTACATCT
Organism: Thuja plicata; assembly: GCA_018584345.1. Taxonomy (NCBI): domain Eukaryota; kingdom Viridiplantae; phylum Streptophyta; class Pinopsida; order Cupressales; family Cupressaceae; genus Thuja; species Thuja plicata. Next base: position 2,591,387 of record MU223431.1, on the reverse strand, counting down.
TTTCTTCTCCCTAGGAGAAATTATTTTATCAATGTTAAAAATTTAACTAAAGGTTTATTGTACCAACTTGAAATTCCTGCAGCCAATTCAAAGCATTCAATGCTTGTTATTGCAGGTTTTGCATTGCATATCTTGTTTGTTTGCAAGAGATGTGTATAGACAAAGTCAAAACTTATTCAGAACTGTAGGCCTTGATGTCATACAGATCAACTTATTTATGAAAACTTAACACACGAGCATATTGGGATAAGAAACAACTACTGGGATAAACATAATGGGGCCAATGGGCATGCTAATTCCTCTTTTTAATAAATTTTTTTGCAATCATGATATGTATAGGCTGACCTAGAGGCACTATGGCTAATTTAATGTTTAGTGAATATGATGTCACAAGTAGCAGATATTAAAGTTTAACCAACTCTTAGCTTGAGACTTGTAATTGCTAAGTAATTCTCAATTTATTGCTCTATTCACCATGTGCAAGTATGATTTAATTGACATCAATGTTAACTATATCTCATGTTTAACATTTTAGAAGTATTTATGATAGACAACTTACTTTCTAGTAATGCGTCATTGGTATTACAAGAGTTAATGTACATTTTGTTTGATGTTTTCATATGATTGCTTTAGTCTATCTTAACAAGCCATATCTAGATTAAACTTTTTTGGATTATGAATATTTAGATATGTTCAAGACAGGTGGTAATGAAGAGAAATAGGTAGATCACAAGAAAGCGTCCTAAAAATATCAAGCTCTAAACCCGTCCTATGCCTTGGGAACATTGATTGGGAAGGGATCTTTGATTGTCTATTTATGTAGGAGGGAGTTTGTGTTGAGTTGAACTGATCCTTGAAGGATCAAAGATCATTGTAATTGCTTGTTCGTAGTCCAGAATGGAAGGCTCTGTTACTTATTTTTTTATTAGAAGGTGTTGCTCTTATAGAGAGATATAGACAACCATTCCCTGAACAAGGAGATGTGCAAAAAAAAGAGTAGCCATTAGGGGTTCTAGCCACAATCCCATGATTTTGAGTCTAGACATTCATATTAAGTATCTTCTTTTGTTCAAACTCAAAGGTATAAAATATCCTTCAAGACAGACATGTTCAATGCTATTCCATATAGAAGATATGCATGGAGGTTGATTAAATGGGCAACTCTTCTGGTTGCTACCACAAGATGATCAAACAAGTTGCTTTTCTTACTACTCAAACAATCATCCATAGATACTGGCTATATGATGGAAGCAAGTTTATTGTGGTAGTCATATCAAATCTATGCCAACATATTTACATGTATAGAGTGATACTGATTACCATTATAGGGAGTCATTTCTCTGCTATAAATATAAATTTATAACTAATATAATTCAACTGTTTTAAAGGAATCTGACGGGAATGGTTGGAACCTTTCAATGGTGTGGCACTCTTCAGCCAGTTGGCTTCTCTGGTTGGTGGGGTTAATCAAATGAACATCATATTAGATGGTTAAATCTAACTTGTAATGACAGAAGCATAATTTAAGCAGAAAATGTAGAAATAAAGAACAATGATATTGACACATAAGAAAGATTAATGGTTTAAACAATATCAAGACCAACAAAGTGTTGATATGAGAGGTACACAAATCCATCCTTAAGAGGATATTTGAAACTATTATTGTCTGATATTTACATATTGGGCCATACATCTATATACAATGGTCTAGAATATAAAAGGAAGAGGATGAAGCAACAAATGATAACACCACGAGAAAACCATGACCTTTTTGGCTTGTAACAACAATGAAGCTTATGTATATCCTTTTTTTTAATGTAAAAATATACACTTCTACATTGAATGATTATTGTCAATTGTTATGATATTATTGATTGGTCACCTGTTGTTGATCAATTCTATTTTAAACGACAAATGTTTGTACTCCTGTCCCCAAAAATATTGACATGGCTGTTATTATTTTAATGATATCTTGCTTGAGCAATGGATGCTAAATAAACTGAACATGTTATTGTCAGATCCTCCTTTCCAACTACATTTTGTCCTCTAAAAAACTAACACATTGTCAAATGTTATGGATAGGTTTAAGATTTTTCATTTCTTAGTATTTTAAGACTTACACTATTTTTTGTATTGCAGCTGCAGGAAAGGTGACCAAGTTTTGTAGAATATTGAATCCTCAGCTTGCAATCCAGCACATACTTCCTTGTGTGAAGGTAATTTGATTTTTACAAGCTATACTTTCATCGGAATTCTTTATGCTTGTTTTAAAAATTGTTATACTTTCACTTCTATTGTTTAGTTGTTCATGAAGTTAGATTTGTCTTTACAAAACTTGTCAACAGATTCTTCACAACATGTCCATTCAGCCTTGGCTTCTGTTATCATGGGTATGGCTCCTATTTTGGGGAAGGTAAGATTTGATTTGGTAGATTGTATCTTATGCTCATCTTTCTGCGTTCTATAATTGATATAAAACATTTTGTATGATATTCTCATTTAATATGCTGTGGTAAACAACATTTTGTATGATATTCTCATTTAATATTCTACCCTATTCCATCTACTTAGGGTTTCACACATCACTCCTAACAAACACAATAACATTTTGACTCACTATCCACTTTAGGACAGTCATGCCTCACCATAAGATAGTCACCTTGAGAACACAAGAAATTTTTTTTTCCTTACTTGTCAAACTGTAGAACACACTTGCTTCATGCTTTTGTCCACCCTTGGGCCATTCAATCTATCTTCAACACCTTGGTGGGGGTAATGCATCTTCAAACTGCTTATTCACTGTCTTGTCACAGTGTAAATTCACCTTCCTCTGTCAGATCCCATGGCTTCTATTGCATGGAAAATTACACACTTAGGTGGTGATAATATACATCATGCTCCATCCCTACACAAAATATGGGGGCTTATTGCATGTAAAACAAACTAGGAATCACATTGTTATGTTATCGGGTACCTCGGATGAGAGTTTAAACCACTTTCACCAAAACTTTGAGAACTTTCCTAAAACGAGAGTAAATGAAGTGATTCCAAGACAAAAAGTATCCTAATTCATGCCCCAATTATCCCCAATAAGCATTGGATCTAATGTTATAACTGATTATTTTTGGGCATCTCACTGTGTTTTGATCGATGCCTTCTAATGAGATAGGATTGTTCCTTATTGTCTCATGAGATAGGACATGCCCATTTGTCTTTCCTTTTGTCACTAAGATATGCTTCTTTTCTCTTTTCACAACAGTATTGACTTCTTCATGACAGTGAGTGCTAGCAAATCTCTTGAATGCCTTGACAATGATTTCTATCTCTGCTTATGACCAGCTATCTGTTGTATCTTTATCATAGTGGCTTTCCATTGAGGCTTTTGCTCATCTCAACATAGTCTCTCCCTCATTTATGCTCCTCATGACATTAACTCAGTTGTCCATAATAGCATCTTGATTTTTGTAACCATCATGTCTTGCATTCATCTTTATGCCACTTGTATCACTTTACTGACTCATGTGGACAGTCATCTTTTACCCTTGCAAAAGGCTTCATAACTTGTTGTAGAGGATCAACCAGACCCTTGCCCCGATCCTTCATGGATAGGCTCACATATTTGTTCATTTTTGGAACTATAGGACACCATAGTGTACCTATCAACACTCCATTCTCAGTCACTATTTGCTTGCAATCAAAATTCTGATTTTTTCCTTCAACAACCACATTCTTCATAACCATTAGAGATGTCTTATGCTGTAGATCCATCTCTTCTTATTTTAGTATAGAAAATTAGACAGCGTGTTATGCCATGATTATATTTTACTCTACTATCCCACAAATAGAAATTTCTATTTTGGTTCATTGTCCTATGAAATATTTTAAATTGAAAAACTGTCTTTAAGATATTGCCCACTACATTTTTTATGCTCTTATCATTGTTTTCACATCACTCATTGACTGTAGTGGACTATTGTCTAAAATACTAACCACTGTTTTCACAGCTCTGTCTTTGTGTCAATTGGCTCTTGTATCATTCTATTTTGATGCTTCTTCAACATGCCCGTGCCTAAACATTATCATCCACTATACCTTTCATTACTTGAATGGTATCTTTTATTTTCTATGATAGTGTTGTCTTTATGACCTTCTTGGCTGTTATGGCTGTGTTGAAACAGGGATGTCCCTTAACTATATATCAGGGATCTCTATCTCTTATTCACCTCTGATAAAAACAATGACATATCCATTGATAATGATGTTGTCCTCCATTAGTGTTCTTGATCACCTTTCATTGTTTTGTGGTCATTGTATAATTGCATTAGAATTATCACTGTTTCTTTATTCATGCTCTTTGTCACTACCTTTCAACTTTTTCCTTTCACTGCTATCATACATTGAAATCAATATTACTTGTGACTTTCACGAAGGACTTTGTTGTCCTCTATTTTTGTGTATTCCCTTAACTGTGGTTCATGAACCTTGCATCTCTTCTTTCATTAAAAGTCAATGTCAAACTTCCTATATGACTGCCCTTTGATCCTTGGACTATTGATGAACTATTAAGTGTTGTAATCTATATGATTGTTTTGAATCTCAATGTTCATTATTCTATATCCTTGTGTTGTAATTGTATTGAACAAAAAAACTATTGTATCCTTGTGTTGTAATTGTATTGAACAAGATTTTGCTAGCTCAAATTCTTATATTTTATTTACAATAGTCCCCACAATCTGCCCGCTATTTGGGAAGGTATGCATGCTTACTATTGTATTGGATATGATGCACACAGGTTCATATGATGATGCAGTTACTCATAAGGTCAGAAAATGATGGAATTCTTTGTCCAATTCCATAGTATCCACTGTACTTAGCATCTGTTGTCCTTCATGGTGGGAAACTGGTATGTATGTATACATTTTATTTATTTTAACTTTATAAGAAGAATTGACATTCTTCACCTTTTTTTGGAAATTTTCTCTACAGGGATGCCTTTTACATGTTTGGTTCTTATTGGCTCTAAGAAGGTTTGCTAACTAATAATTTTCTATATTTGTAGGTTCCATACTACTTATATGAGGTAATATGATGGGGATTGGAATTATCTGAAGTCAAAGAATAGCTAAAAGCAACTCACTTAAATGGAATTGACGTTCGGGCTATTGTTGTTATAAATCCTGGAAATCCCATGGGTCAGGTGAGCCAAATGTAATTCAAAGCAATAAATATGGTATCACAATTTTCTGAGATCCATATTGGACCAGTAATGTTCTAGAATTTTTAGAGTCTTGAATGCACTTTAAGCCTTCTATGATCTATCGTACAATAATGAAAAGTGATAACTCGATTGCATGTCTTCTAAACAGATCAAGCATGGTATGATTATTCTTTAAAGGGTAGTAGCTCAATGGAAGAGCACCTACTTTACAAGTAGAAGGATGGTGGTTCGATTCTATCATGCCCTAATATGACTAAATATATGATTAAATTAATGACTACATAAATGAATATATATAGGACTAAATAAATGACTAAATAAATGACTAAATAAATGACTAATTCAATGACCAAATCAATGACCAAATAAATGACCAAATAAATGACTAAATCAATGACCAAATCAATGATCAAATAAATGACAAAATCAATGACCAAATCAACGACCAAATAAATGACCAAATAAATGACCGGCAATAAACTACCACTGATCACGTGACCAAATTTGGTCATTTATCTCCAATTTTTGGTAGTTTATTTGGTCATATATTGTCATTTTCGTACTACTGGTGGTGGCTCTACATGTTTTATGTAAGTTGTCGGCTTATAGATTGTAGAATGTCTTGCATTATAAAAGATATTTCAAGGCTTATCAGTAGAGGCTGGAAAATTTGGGGGAAAAAGGGTGTAATTAGAGAGTCCTAGGTCATGTAGTGTGTAGAGAGAACTACAAGGCTACTTGTGTTTAATTTCATAAGTAGGGGTGTTACATTTTGTGCATTAATGTTGTAACAGTCATGGGATTGTCTCCATGGAGTGTATTCAGAATCATATGAATCCAATAAACTAAGGGTTTTCTACATTCATCTTCATAGATCTTAATTGCAAAATGTGTTATTTATTCAATGGATCTCTTTCAAGGATAGGGTTAAAATGCTTTGAATGGATAACAATGATTTGAATATGCAATATGGATTCCTATAAGAAGAATTTCATGCTAACATAAGAAGGATGTCTTAATGTTAGGCATTAACATCATTATAAATCCATTTGTTTCTTGTCGTACTTGCTTATGAAAATTCATTTGTTGCATAGTATTTTGAATTTGTAGGCTGGATTAGACACTGGTCTATATGTAATATCTTATGTTTTCAAGAAATAACCATTTGATTAATAATTTTTTTATTTCTTTAATTGCTTAGTTTGAATTCCCAACTTGGTTTGTAAATTGTTCTTGTACCAGAGTTGAGCCTACCCTACGTATAATCATATTCATACTCTGATGTCCATTGGTTGGGAAACCTCTACTTGTTATGAAATACCACTTGTTCACCAACTAACATGTTGCTTTTCAAGACCATTTCTTTTGCCTCTATGATAGTAAGGTTTATCTCATCAAAGTTCATCTCTTTGAAAGTTTGATTGATGACCTCTGATCACCCTTTGATTTAGCAGTCCTAACACACCTTTCACCAACTCAAGATTTTTGCTTAAAACCTAGCCAAATTTTTATGATACGATAAGATAGAAATAGAAAGGGGTATGAAAAATGCCAAAGAAAAAATTGATACATATAATATCTGGCCTAAAATAGGGGGGTTTTTAATTCAGGCTGTGTATTGGGAGGGTGACAAGAAAGAAGTATAGGGAAATATTTTTTCAAAATAGGGGGATTCTTTAGTATACCAAGACCACATGTGCTATAACCTAGGTTCACTAAGTGAAGCCCCCATGAGCACACTTTTCTAGTTGGTTGGATCACATAGTCTTGTCTCATCTTTCATGTGTTCTCTTATTCTTTCAATGAGACCATTTATGCTCTTGCAATTGCATTCTGAGAATGATATTAGTGGTCAAGACATTTTGAATTTCAAGGTCTCTTCAACTGGTTGACTTGGAGCCCTAGCAATTTCTTTTTTATCATTGTTTTACTTTATTTTCTAAGCCCTTGCACGTGGTTGAACAAGTTAAAATCCTAGGGTTTGAGGGCTTAATCAGTGATATCTCATCTCTTTGAAGTCTTGCCCATGATCTCTCTCTCTGTCTCTCTCTCTCTCTAGTTTACCGTGAGTATGTGTGTCATCTCATACTCTTGCTAAAATAGGGGCTAAATGTAGCATTGTACATTTGACACACTTCCTAAGGTGTCCAATTCCACACTTATTTGGAACCCATTTTAGTGTGTTCATTCCTTCATGCATCATAGAACTTTGTTATGCATTTAATTAATAAATATTTAAATTTGAGTCCTCTCCTTTAATTATTTCATCTATTTAATTAATAATAAATTTAAATTATGAGTGTTTTATTAATTGAATATTTTCAAATCTCTATGAGGGCCCTTAATTATGGGTGTGCCCCTTTAATTATTTTACCTTTTCAATCATCATTTGCGTATGTAGGCCCTATTAGCATGTGTGGCCTATTGCACACATTTTTGCTTATCAAACCTCAATTTCAAGCATGTTTTGGGCTCCCCCATATCCAAATTGACCCATAACTTGAATGTGAGCCCTAATTGGTGGTATAGGGAAATATTATAGGTATAGAGAAAGTCAAACTCAGCCCATACTCCTTAATTTGGGCCCAAAATTGAATTGGAGAAAGGTCTTGAGTTTTTAGTGGGATCCTTGAAACCATGTCCGCCTCCTTCGAGCTTTGAGCCTCACAACTACTAGGAATGGTATAAAGGCAAAGCTAGCTCCCTCATTTTGGCATCTAATCTTATCATAAGCAATTCATTAATTCAATCAAGTATTCATGATCTCAATAATTAAAGGAGCAAGGAGAAACAATCAAGCATTCCAAGTATTTCAAGAATTCATGTCATTTTCATCCACCATTGTGGCAAGATTCAACAACTATTATGGAAGCATGTTTTTTTTAAAAAAAAAATTTCTATTAGATTTTTTTGGAGTCATGCTATTACATCAACACTTGTGATTCTATTTCAATAACATTTGTATTATATCGAGGTATAACACATCTTGTTTCTCAGATCTAGCCTCTGTCTCCTATATATAAGAACTCTTTCCTCTCAAGAATTTTCTTTTCTAATCTTATGGTTAATTCCAAATCAGGCGTTTAGCTTAGAAAAATGCCTCTCCACAATCCTTCTTCCCATTTTCTATGTGTAGGTGATAGATAGGCACAACTATGAACAAGCCTACAGGTTGATACAATAAAGAGCTACAATTGACTTGTCCCTGACCTCCTACTCACTCTTGACCCTTAGAGGTGCCCTAGACCTCCCACTTTTGGCTAAAATTTGGATCACAAGTTAGTCATTGTTTTGGATTCTAGATTTAGTGTCAGAATTGGGTTCTTAGTCTGTTAACTCTCTTTGTATGCATACAACTTCTTTCTCTCTTCACCTAGCCCTGGATCTTGCACTCTTCATCACATTTACATAATCATCTTCCATATTAGCAAAGGATCATTACATCCACTTAGCACTTGAGCCTAGTGGATCATCTTCCTTCTAATGTAAGAGGAGATAGGTCCAAGATTCCCAGTTTGTCCATCCAAGCTAGTGAACCCTATTTTTTACCTTACAATTATACAAATGTTAAGTGCAATTTTCCTTCACCTTCAATAACAATGTTATCATCTTGCACATTGATTAGAACCTAGTCCCATGTTTGAAATCCTTTTTGTCAATAAATAGAAACTTATCACATTTAGTATTTACACAAAATATGTACCAGTGTAAATGTAATTTTATCTTTTTGATTCATTATTATAAGTAGTATTATGTACATTGAATATCTCTTTTTCATGAAAGCAATATTTTGGCATTATAAGTAATATATGCTAATCATATTTAATATTTAGTAGCTATATCATTATACTTTCTAAGAATGAGTCCGACAAACCATTTCAAAAAGTCAATCAAGATGCTCCTCAAAAACATACTTACAATTAAAATATTTAGTAGAAATGGAAAAATATTCATTAAAATATTAGATTAGAAATGGAAATAGTATAAAAACAAGTAGGTTTTGTTGTAGCTTTATTTTTACATTGACTCATTTTCTTTAGATTGCAAAGTTTTTGATTAAGGAAAACAGGTTTTGATGAGTTCCCGAAACCCTACAGAAGCAAGTAAAGTAATCTAGAGCATATAATCATTAAGTAACAACCAACAAAAAATAGGCAGACCAAACAAAACAGTCCCAAAAAAATAGAAAGTCAGGGACAAACACCCAAAAATACTAGGAACAAAGAACCAGGGGTACGAATCAGGCAATATCTCTGAGAATCTCACCAGCCCGTATCTCCAGCTTGGTCATTCTACCCACAGCTTCTTTTAGGTCGGCCAACTCTTTGTCAACTTCCTGGTTTTCCATTTTCTTGGCGTCCTCTCTTGTCCTCTTCTTATTCCCTTCTTCTGGAAGCTTCTCCCTGTCACTATTCAGTGGCTAAACCTCCTTATTTCCTCTTTGTTCTTCAAATTTGTCAATGATCACCTTTATATTATCATTTGAAGCCTTAAGTATATTGTAGCTTTGCTTAGCAATTTTAACCATTGAGGCTTCAATGCCTTTGACCCTATGCTTTAGTTTGGTCACTCTGCTATCCAGCTCCCTGTCCTCCGCAATATTCTTGTTGTTGTTAATTATGTTTTCTTTCTCCATCCTGTCCATTCTTTTTTTCAGCTCATAGATTTCGTAGTAGGTCCATTTCGTTGATCTGTAGCTGTCAATAGCACTATTTTTTGCATTATTCAACACATCCATTTGAGGATGCTCCCTCGCATTATTGCTAAAAATCACCAGGGTAGGATCAATAAGCTCTTCCATTTGAATTCTGCCCTCCTTGTTTTCCTTAACCAAAGTCCTAACCATTTCTCTCTTTATCCCCATTTTTGCAGAGACCGTGTCAAAATTCCTCCAGATGACCTTCTTGTCTTTGCCTGTAATGCTTCAGGTGTAATGGTCTTCTCCATACTCCGCAAAACCATGGCTCTGAACATCCTCCTCATTCCCCTTCCCCTGAATCTCCTCTTCCTCGTCTCTCTCCTCTTGAGATTTTTCCTGGCTGTCCTATCTCTCCTCCTGAGTTTCCACCTTTATCTGATTCCCTCTTTTGAATCTCGTAACCCTCTTCCCCAAGCTTGCCGCCTTATTCTGAGCTGGCATTTTGATTGTAATCTTCCTCTTTATATTCATCTTCCCCTTCTTCCCGCCTTGTTTCATTTTTCTCTCTTCTCTCGAACTCTCATTCCCCATTTCCATTCCTTCCTCTTTTTCATTTTACTCCCTATCTGAGGAGATCTCAATGTGCTATTTTATTGCTTCCAATTTGACTCTTTTCTTCCCTTTCTTCGTCTGAAGAGGTTCTTCCTCCCCAGTCTCCGAGTGCATATCTCGGCTGTCCTTGGTATTAGAGGGGATGTAATCCTCCCCTAAGCCCTCCTCAAAATTTCCTTCCTCCATTCATTTGATTTCCTTCCCCAAAGTGTGAGCTTTAAAGTACTCATAAATTAATAGTAATAAATCCTCATGGAAAGCTGGGTTGCTAATGTGTTTCTCCTTATAGTCATTAATGTTTTCATTGATGGATGAATAGAGGAAGAAAGGGATGGATATCTTTGCCCCATACCTGAAGTGGTTGAGAAGCATGAAATGGTGAGTGCTGATGCGGTCAAATCTCATATCCAGAGAGATGAATTTGATAATTGCCCTCAACACAAATCTCCATAGAGGCTTGATAGAGTTTGGGTGGTAAAAGGTACCCTTCTTTACCAGAGCACACTTTTCCGCCTCATTTTTAATGAAATCCATCAAAGCTTGGCTGGAAATCTTCCTATCCCTATAAAATTTCTTCCCAATGATGGGAATGCCTGTCACTGCTGACACGATTTCCTCCGTCACCATAAAAGTTACCCCATCAATTTTCACCTTCCCTTCATTCCAGCTATTGACCATCATCTTCGTAACAGAGGGCTTCCACCCATGAAGGCGTTCAATGTAGGTGGTCACTTCACCTTTGTTCAAAATCTCCCAAACCTTGGATCTCCGGTGCCATTTCTCTGTTTCCTTCTCTGGCTCTCTCCTGTGCCTTTCTCCCACCATTTATGCAAATTCCCTGTTTCCTCTGTTTCTGGTGTGCTTCTCACTAAAAGCCCTCTATTTCGTAGTGAAATTGAGTTGATGTTTCAAGAGACTTCTTTTTGCCTCGTGAATGCTGTAATTAATTTTATGCCTCCAAGTGTGCCGACGAGACCTAAAACTGATAATCCCATCGCGTCTCACGTACTTGCACATCATACGAGGATTCTTCCTCCATCTGTCATAACTCTTCATGATTAACCTTTAATAACTCCGAGTCTGCCTGAAACCCGATCACTTTCAATGACATTTAAAATTTTCGGCTGTAAATTATTCTCGTCATACCATTTCTTCACTTCCTCATTCTTGACTCCCATATTTACCAACCTTTCCACCACCTAGTTGGCCTCCTGGTAATCATGTGCCACATGGCCTTGATCAAAAGTTTTGAGGATTTGTCTACACTCCCCTATTATGTTCTGAATGGTCCACGAAGGCCCAATCTTTTCATTTAGGCAATCTATGATGTTCTTTGAATCCCCTTCTAACCATAAATTCTTGATTCCCATTTCTTGGGCAAGCTGAAGGGTGTGATGTGCTGCATTCGCCTCAGCATAATGGTTGGTTTGTGATTCCAGGGGGCCAAAATAGCAGCAATACCTTTACCATGTGAGTTCCTTATTATTCCTCCCACACTAGCCATCCCAGGGTTGCCCTTTGCTGCCCCGTCGAAATTAGCTTTGAACCACCCTTCCGACGGTAATGTCCATCTGCAACCCAACCTTTTATTGGTGTTATTGGGCCCATTTTTGTGAATTGGGCTGGTACCTTTGCAATTAATATAGTTTTCCATAAGGGCATTTGAAATTTTTTGGGCAACATACTTTGCCGGGGTAGCCTTTCCCCTAAAGATCTTTAGATTGCAAAGTTACGATATGCATATCTTGATTTGTTTATTTAGGTTAGAAAGTATGGCCAAATAATTGCATACTTTCTAACATTTGCAAATGTACAAACACACCTCCTTACTCATCTTATTCATCAATCCAATCTCCATAGGTTCTATAGATTTTGGAGAAGCTATACTGGCTTGTAGAGTCGAGAATTACATAATTATTACTACTATATATATCTACTATGGAGTTGTGGTTGTTGTCAAATGGGCATTAAGAGTGTTCTTCATAAAATAGATGACATCAATGAGAATAATATTTGTATTCCTTTAGAAGCTTTACATGTAACACATTATCCAAATTTAAAGCATTTATATATCATTTACATGTTCTAAAAAATAACTTGTCTTCTAATTCTACTTTTTTCATTTCAAAATTATAATCTCTTTAAATAAAATGTATGAAATTATGAAAATATTAGTAAAATGTAAACAAATTATGAAAATATTAGTAAAATGTAAACAAATATAAATATTGAAAGAGACACGACTCCTAATCATTCTAAATCAATCGCTATCAAATTCAAGGAGCTTCAAATTCAAGTTTTTATAATAAATTTTTAAATTTGATTAGAACAAAATTAACTTATTTGTAATAATTTATTGAGATTTTATTTGTAAGAATCCGTATATAATTGCAACTAAAATATAATTTTCCTTCTCGCGTAGTTGTGAAGGATAATTATTGTTCGAAAATTTGTCCCAACGAAAGCTTTAGCACTCAAAATCAGTTCTACCATCTGATTAGATGAATTGCATTCCCGAACACGACGACGTATTCGTAATACAGTGAGACAGATGAAATCGCGGCCAGTAAATGGTCCATTTTGCTTCAGGCCAACACCATTTCACTCAGAAATATTCAGAAATATGATGGAATCATTGACTGTTTGTGATATACTCAGAATATACCCTACCAACTCCAAGGGAAATGAGACGCATTCTATATCTATTCAGTTATGTCTAGTCTAATAAGCAATTTGAACGCAGGCAAGGCGAAATGGGAGCAAATATGCTACTGGTTTTATTAGTAGAATTGCTACTATCAGTGGGCAATGTAGTGTCAATCCCAACAACTGTAGAGGGGCCTTTCAGCCCTGTAACAAGACGTTTCGATCCTTCTCTACGCAAAAGAAGCGACGACCTTCCTTTGGACCATCCCAGATTGGCGAAAAAAGTTCGCTCCAATTTCCCAGAACAAATTGCTCTCGCACTTTCCACCCCTGATTCCATCTGGGTCTCCTGGATTACAGGTAATTGACTACCATCATAATTATTCATATTTATCAGATGAATGCACATATATAATTTTGTTTAATGGGCTTCAGGAGACGCTCAGATAGGGCCCAAAGTTACCCCTCTGGATCCTTCCTCTGTTGGTAGTGAGGTTCATTACGGTATACAGAGTGGCAACCTCACATTTGTTCAGCTTGGTAACTCGTCCGTCTACAGCCAGATATATCCTTTTGAGGGCCTTCTCAATTACACTTCTGGCATCATTCATCATGTTCGTCTTCAAGGTATTTATTTCTTTGTAGCCAATTTGTTTTCATGCGGAGGAAATGTGCTCTACTTGCAATGCCCAATTTTCCTTTTGCAATTGTTTTTAACATAATGAGTTTGGTAACGTAGCGAATTGGGTATACAACTCCAGTCTTGTGCATTTGATTCGTTGTTCTATGAGGACTCCTAATGACATACATAGAAATGTGTACAAGGATGTCGGTTATGAATTTGACGGAAACAAGATAATTGGAACCATTCTGTCACTAGAATCATCAAATGGGCAGCTAAGCCACTGGTTGACAGTCAAGACTAGTTTAAATTCTGGACACTCTAGGATTTGAGCTTAGAATTTTGGACAGGGCGGGAATTGAAATTAGAGAACCTCTTCCAGCTAGCGAGCTGCTCTATGGACAATATGCTTGCCCATTTTAAGATGGATATTTCGAGTTCTACTTGGAAAGGTGGAATGTAATTAACAATTTCTGTCATCAAGCCACACTACACTCAGTTTATGGTCCCAGCTAAGCTCTACTATTGGCTGTGGTTGAATCCCTAACCAAACATCAACTTTGGCTCCAGTTGTAGTCTTCGCCAAACACCGACGTTGATATAACGAGTTGTTTTAGAAATAAGCTTCTCGATCATTTCATTGTGGGACTTTTAGGTTCTATCGAGAAACAATGATTGCTATTTCTAACTTTCATCCTAATGTCTATAACATACCCACTAAAATGCAAGCCGATTTTTTTTTTGCTGTATATTGTAAATATAACATTACATCAATGGATTATCCACCAATATTTTTAATATCTTTCTTATGAGTTACAAGATTACATCACTTGGCTTTAAGCCAGTTACAACATACAATACATGAATCCACTTCATTTACACTTACAAGATGAAGTCTTCCACAGCTTCCAGTCCTTAATCTGCACCTATTTGATGGGAAGGGGCAAAGTGAGCCCAACCATTGACAGAATCCCTATCCACACCATCCATAAGCAAGGCCTGAAATCTTGGAGCCCGTGAATCCAAAAAGCAAATTACCCTCAAGCATTTGCAAGAATTGCTGTCCTGCTTCTGTGGGATAGATCAATCACTTTTTGGGCTTGTGCAGTGAACTGAAGCCAGGCACTGTGAGAATAAAGAATGTGAATGGATTGAATAATAGGATAAGGAAGGTCAATGTACTGGCAGAACCTGGCAAAGCTACTTATAGATCCATCGAGAACAGGGTTGCATTTGACAAAGACCTGAATCTTTTCAACCAGCATCTGAATCAAATTGGCAGATCGACAAATTACAGGAACATTGCAAAGATGGATCTGAAAAGAAACCCTTGAAGAAGACACCTTTTCAGGATCAAAGAATGGCTGCCAAGAACACAAACAAATTGGGCCTCTCCCAGAGTCATGGGCTGTTACTCCAAACAAAACCTCTATCTTCAACCGAGTGGAACTGAAAGAGAAAAAAACCTTTACGAGGCGGTGAAAATTCTCAAGCTCAGTCCAGTTGAAAATTTCATTTGCACACAACTTTCTGCTCATAAATGACAAATGAGGGAACAATCTCTAATCGCTGAAGTTACCTCAGCAACACACTTGTCAAGATGAATCAGTTTAGAGGGACAAGCAACAAGCTTAAGAGGAAAGTCCCCTATAGCTAGAGAAACAGGCCACCTACCACCCTCTGAAGGAGAGAGATCTCCTGGCTCTGGGGCTCTATCCACTGAAAACACCTTTGCCCTACCTTTCCTCAATAAGCCCTTCCTGGAAGAGAGAATCATAGAATCCTTGGACAGAGAACCATGCAACACCTCCTTAGGTCAGTCTGCAACCTCAGCATTCTTAATATTCTTGATATTCGCAACCATTGATGTGCAAGCTAGAATACAAGGACCCTCCTTAACCACACAATAACTAAAGCCGTCTTCTAACTCTAACCAAGTATTTTCAATCCAACAGATTTTGCTAAGTAAACCTTTAACAGCCATAGTTTGCAGACTCGGACTCGGAGAGTACTTGTCAAGCCCAAAATTTTCAACCTGGCAAAAACTCGGCAAATACTCGACAAAAACTCGGCAACTTAGAAAGTAATAAAAATTAAAATCTCTTAAAGGAACATTTTTTTTTGTAAAATTCAATTCCCAAATGTATTAATTTGAAAATTGACATTGCAAAAGAGAAAATGCATGTTATAGCAAATACAACATGTGAAAAATGCATTTTAACCAACGTTTTACCTATGTCAACATTTTTACACATGTTTTTTGGTGCCTATAAAAATGCGAGTTAAACTTGTGAAAACTCACCCAGCAAACCAATCTCCATGCTTCACCACCTTAATACCATTTTGACAAGGATAAAATGATGAAAAACGATTCCCTTTTCCATCACTATTAGCTGCTGCATATGAATCCTCTCTTTTGCTAGACACTAAATCTTCACCTCAAAAACCACGAACTACTTTTGTACTGCTGCTAGATTTTCCTTGTTGCCTCTGACCAGCTATGCCCCTGCTCACCTTCAGCTTTAGCATGTCTGACAAAAAGTATTGCTAACATAAAGCACTTGTATCTTTTTATGAAAAATTACTATGCCACCCTTTTAGTATCCCTTTCTTTCATTTTTCCAATTCCTTTAATAAAATTGCATACCTTTATCTCAATTAAAAAGGCATGCACATAAGTGACAAACACACCAAAGTGCAAAAGGACCACACTAAGATCCACAACATCCGGAGCCCCAATATGCACATGAAAAATTGCAATCGAAAAGGAAGTTTGGAATCTGCATAGACTGGGGCTATGAACTTTCTTGATTCATAATCCTTTCCCTCTTCGCCAACCTACCTCCCAGGAACTTGTTATCACACATCTAGACAAGACATTAGAATTATATGCTCATCAAAATTACAGAATCCACATAAACCAATTATTCATAATAATACCTATCTACACATCTTAATAGTTAATACATATAATGCGTTAATTAAATTTCATTTAACTTCTAGCTAATCTAAAACATTTAAAAAAAATCACGATACCAAACTATTTGTCAATTCCTACATCCCAATTGCATTGGAATAGAGCTTTGATTATTTAAAATGTTTTTAAGGCCTTGATCTGAGGATGTGACAGTTCACATTCCAGCTATAGCCCTAGCCAAACAACGAAACTGGCTTTAATACCATTTTGAACATTTTAGCCAGGTGAAGACTGAACCTTGGACCTCTTAGTTTGTGACCAGCTCTCCAAGCAAGTTTGACATTTTGTGATTTGGGATTTCAGGTTTAATCTAGATACAGGGATTGCAATTTCAAACACATTTTCTCTTTCTAGCTTCAAAATTGCAACCAATAGCTCTTTAATATCAAGCTTGCTATCTTAATTGTATTAGATTTAGTGATCTCAAGGCAATAGAAGGTATTCTAATTGTTTTGCTAGCCAACACCGACCTAATAATTCTGACCAATAGATCCACTTCAATTCTGATTGGATCCAATGAATCAAATGTCTTAGCCAATTCAATCTCTTTGATACAAACATTGAACATTGAAATCAAATTTACAATTTCCTTTCCAAGTTAATTGAGTGCCCCCGAGTTTGACTCTTCTCTTTGGGAAAACAAATTTGAATCAATTTTATTTTGATATTATGTGTTGGAGCAATGCTCCCAAGCTGATGGGATCACAAAGACAGAAACTTCTACAGAGAGAGAAGATAGAAATCACCAAGAAATGATATTGAGCTGAGATGATAAACAATGTACATAAGCTTTTCTTATAAAGGCATGAGAAAGGATGTGAGCACCAATGAGGTGTCAGGGTAGATACAACCACCCAGCACAATCAATTAAAAAGTAGGCAATAAAATAATGATAAACTATACCTACTCACCTAGAAAATACGTTATAAACTTATGTGCCTATGGTGGACTTAAGCACCGTAAATAGGTGAAAACCTATTTACTCTAATGCACCCCCTTAAGTGCAATTTAGGGAGAAAAAATGCAATATGCAAAATGATATGATGATGGGTCCTAGCAACTCAGCCATGTTTATCCATGTACAGTGCAATGCAACTAATCTCTTACAAATGGAGAAAAGGAGAAAACCTCATGGGACAAAACTCCTCTCCAAAAAGGAGATATGCAAATCATTTAGTGATGAATGGAGGTATCCACAATACCCCCCCAAGAATGACATCCATCACAAGAATACAATACAATTACCACTCCAATGAAAGGATGGATGGAGACAACATTGCCCCCCCATAATGAAGATCCTCAAAACCATTGAAGCGTGTCGGTAGCCAAAAGAAGTGTCCATGATGACAAACAATATGTCTCCCCTTGGGAAGACGAAGATCCAATGGTGCATGTAGAAGAAACTCCATTTCCACGAGAAAAGGACAAGGAAGAAGTCTCTCCAATGAAAGTGTGGAAGAAGAATCAAGTGCCTCCAAAGGTGTCTCAACAAGACTAGGAAGAGCCCTAATAAAGGAAGGAACAATGGATGTAGAAGACTCAAGATCATCTTCCAATGAACAATCTGCAAAGAGGAGTGATACCTCCTCAAGCATGTCCACCAAATCTGTAGTAGAAGAATGAGAGGCCAAGCTAGATAAACCTGCAGTGAAACCATCCTTGAACCACAAATCTGAAAGACCAATGATGTCCTGCTATGTCGAAGTCCTGGAATCCATGTCAACTGTAACCTTTGATGTAGCAGAAGACGGGGGAACCATAATGAAGCCCACAAACCCATCCGAATTACTCCCCTCACTGGAAGGAGGAGTCCATGGAACATATGAATTATCATCATCAATGATGTGATCAAAGACAAGTACCTTGGACTGATGATCAGCCCTACCAACAACAAAAATCTCTCGTATGGGACAGCAAATGAGCACTGAATTGGGAGTGAACTCAATGGTGTTTCCTTGCTGTGTGATATGATATATTGATAGGAGATTGTGAGAGATGTCAGGAATCAAATGAACATTATTCACTGTACCTATTTTC
Source organism: Thuja plicata (assembly GCA_018584345.1). Classification (NCBI taxonomy): domain Eukaryota; kingdom Viridiplantae; phylum Streptophyta; class Pinopsida; order Cupressales; family Cupressaceae; genus Thuja; species Thuja plicata. The sequence continues at coordinate 2,572,636 of MU223431.1, read as the reverse complement.
AAAACACTGTCACCAATGGCAGCAACATGAACAAACTAATTGTTTGCAGTCAAGAGTTTATCCAAAAATGTTGCTCTAGGAGAATCTGGAATCAAGGAATCATTGGAACGAGTGATGTGAACTGAAGCTCTTGAATCAATGATCCATCCAACATCCCTAGGTGCACGAGTGGTAATCAAGGCATGACCCTTTCCAAAGTTCTTAGGAGATGTATCCTCATGTTTGGCAGAAGGTGAACTCGAAGAAGGTGAACTTGAAGAAGGTGAAATATGACGCTCCTTGAGTAATTGCTTTAACTCATGGGTTTGTTTCTTGTAAAAATTAGGTTCATCATGCCCCTCTTTTTTACAAAAGCCACATGTAGGTCTATTTTTCTAATAACAATTTTGTTCAGTATGGCCAAATTTCATGCAATAGGTGCATTTTGGTCTCTCCTTACTAGGATTAGAAGTGGTGGAAGGAAACTCACTAGATTCTGTTTTGGGCTTGTTCTTAGGTTTCCCTTTCCCTTTGGGTGGAGTGGCAATCAATGCATGAGACTCAGTAACATCATTCTGACTAAGCCTTGACCGTTCCCTATTCAACCTTTCACAAAAAGTCTCAAAAGGTGGCATGACAAATCTTGTACCCAACCCATCCATAGTGGAATAAAAAGAAATAGCAAAATAGGTAAAGACACCTGTTAATTTTGACTAAATAAACAAAATACATTCCTTATCTGTTTTTTCTTTCCCACAACCCTTCAACTAAGAATGCAAAGACTTGAATTCGACCAAATAATCCTCAATGGAAGGAAATGTATCAATAGAAAGGGATGCAAGTTCTGCTTCTAGCTGTAGAGCTCTAATTTCACAAACTGAACCAAAAAGATCTTGGAGTTTATCCCATACGTCTTTTGATGTTGCGCAGTCTTCGATGTGGAAGAACAAGGAATCTGAAATATGGGTTCCAGTCAATCCCATCCCCTCATCACTCTTCGTTTGATGTGTAAACCTTTCGAACTCCCTGGTGAGATTAGGTTGAGTTTCATTCAAAGTCAACTACAAGCCCTTTGACCAAAGCAAGTGCCGCATGCTCACTTTCCAAGTATGATAATTGTGTAGTGGGAGAAAACTCGAATCTTGATGCTGTCATATTTGTCAATGCTGAAAAACAAAGATGGCGTCTAGCAAAACGATGGGGGTCCTCAAGGGCTCGATTATCAATGAGTTAGTTGGCGGTTTCACATGCCAACAAACTACTAACAGCCACAAAGTCATCACCAGCCACGATATCAACAAGTTAGCACCACAAAAATGCTTGTAATGAAAGAAAACAACCGCCAAATCAGGTCAACAATCCACTTCAGTGCATAAGTAAGCAAGGTTATACTCACGATGCATCTAATTGAGCCGCAAGGTATATGAAGAGGTAAATCTTCTCTGTGGCAGAAATGTGGGACTAAAGCATCCCTTGAATCCTCAAAGACAGTGGCCAGCTCACAAAAATAGCTCCATCGATGGCTTGCAACACATCCACCATCAATGCTGGTCAACACATCAGCAGTGCGCTCGGGAGGATGAGTCCATGGAAGCGCTCAAGACAACACTAATGCGTGCAGGTATAAGAATACCCAAAAAAACTCCGCAAGTTAAGAATGTGGGATTAATAATCCCTAATAGAAACACCCAAATATCAAACTGCAAACAAAAGACAAGTATGCACCAAAAAAGTAGCACTGATGGATCGCTGGTGGGAATATACTGGTCTTGATATCATATGCTTCGAAACCGAAAACCTCTCACCAAAATAACACAGCTCTTGCAATGTCAAAAAAATAAAACTTCTGTCCACCGGGCCCACCTGTGCTCTCAACAAAACCCTAATCAGTGATCAATACTTTGGCGAATGATTATCGCTATTTTATCATCTCTGCCACAAGTACTATAGCTACAGATCTGGGAAAAAGGCAATGATTGCTGCTGCAAAAGAAACTATTGATCTGCAGAAAAGAACAGAGATAAATGTTGATTGGTGCTGGGAGTTTATCACAGCTTCCTGAAAATGAGGCTATCACTGCAGATCGCTTGAGGTGCTCTGCTCATCCAATGAATAATTTTGACCAAATAGTGAATGCCCCTGTCTCCAAATAAGAATGCAAGCCAAACACCAGTGATGAATAATGCCACCAGTTGGAGAACAATCCGATTTAATGAATGCACGGTTCTTCCAAAAGTAACAAAAATCGAATCAAATACAAATTTCTTGCAGATAGCATTGTCTGATAGAAATGATGGGCTAATGTGGAAACTGCCTTGAAGACAAAGATAAAGAGTGTGCATGCAGGAAAACCATTAGCCACAAAGAGGAACGAACCAATCCAGGACAAAGTGGGCCAATTCAAAACAAGCAAAAACCAGCGATCTAGAATAACTCGCTTCAGAACAGAGTAAATTGAGGCTGGTGAGGTCTCCGATTGGAAAGAGTTGTTGATCGACAAGCTCTTATACCATGTTGGGGCAATGCTCCCAAGCTGCCAGGATCACAGATGTAGACACTTCTACAGACAGAGAGAAGATAGAAATCACCAGGAAATAATATTGAGCTGAGATGATAAACAATGTACATAAGCTCTGCTTATAAAGGCATGACCAAGGATGTGAGCACCATTGAGGTGCAAGGGTAGGTTCAACTACCCGACACAATTAACTAAAAACTAGGTAATAAAATAATAATAAACTATACCTACTCACCTAGAAAATACGTAATAAACTTATGTGCTCAAGTTGGACTTAAGCACTGTAAATACGTGAAAACCTATTTACTCTAACATTACGAAGCTTCATGCCGATCATGAAATTGATATCAAAACTGATTGTGAAACTTTGGAATTGGTATAAGTTGGCATTTAATTAACTATTTGGGTTTATTTGCAATTCAACTCTTTCTCTTCAGCTTGCCTAGTCCTCGCCACATATCAGTTGTGTGACTATGATTCAAATAGCTAGGTATTTTATTATTTGATAATTATGAAGAATTTCTAGATATTGCAAATTTATTAAAAATACTTGTTTGAGAACAAGGTTTTGAATCGATGTATTAAGGTAATATTTTGGCTTTTGAGTTTTTGGGTCAACCTTGCCATTTAGTTTGTGGACAATGGATTTCTAGGTTTGATTAAGGTTCCAATCATCATCCCTATTTAAGTTTTGGTTTTGTTTTATCTCCATTATTTCCTGTGCCATTTGTGATATGAGCTATCCTTGAAACAAATTTCACATCCTCATGCACATGTAGCTTCTCAATACAATTATGCATTTCATTTGCACAATTCTCATTTACCCTAGTTTGGATTGATTTACTAGTTTCACCAATTTATGGACACCCAAAAGAGCAAAGAGTTAGATAAACACCATTATGTCATCATTATATCACAATTATGCATCTCATTTGTGCAATTCTCATTTACCCTCGTTTGGATTGATTTTCTAGTTTCACCAATCTATGGACACCCAAAAGAGCAAAGAGTTAGATAAACACCATTATGTCATCATTATATCACAACATTGGAAGAAAAAAAGTTAAGTATTAGATTCCACCCAAGGGTTGTTAATATGTTGGTGCAGCTAATATCTGTTTCAAGTTTGATTGGTTTTGATTTATCACAAGGGATTTTCGCTTGGTTGATCAAAAGAAATGATAGAATTTACATTGCAGAAAATCTAGATCATTTGTTGAATAGATGCCCAAATTCTCATGCTTACATAAGTCCTTCAAGTCAGTGAATCAACTATCTTCAACCACTGGCAAATCCTACTCAAGTAAAAGTACCTGAGAACCTAGGAAGCACCAATTCAGATTTGAGAACATGTGGATGACTTATCTTAATTTCAGTCCAAATGCTCTATCACATGGTGGAAAGAACCTGCAAATGTTTAAGGACACACAATGTACCGGTTCATGTGGAAATTGTAGTATCTCAGTCTCTTTTAAGGAATGTAATAAACTGACTTTTGGCACTATTTTTTGTACAATCAGCCAATGTAGAGCAAAGCTTGCATAAATATAAATTCAAATCAGAGAAGAAGGTTTTATGGCAGCGATGACAATAAATGAACATCGTGTCATACTAGAGTTGATTTTATTGAATGAAAGGAGTACTACTAGAATGAAAGATTGCAAGAAATCTGGATACAACAGGAGGACGATAACAAAACCTTCTTCTATAAATTTTTTCAGACAAGCAGAACGTCAAAACTTTCTCAAAGATTAAGCAACAAGCAATGTCTACTTGCTGAAGGCCCTGGACAACCTGTCAAAAAGGCCAAAATAATCTTTCTAGAAACATCCCTAAACTTACACAGGATATGAAAGCTCTGTAATCATGAGGTCTGCCTCAGAAGTGGAGATGAAAAGCATATTTTTCTCATTTCAGCCAGATAAGGGCATCGATCCAGGTGGATTTTTTGCTTATTTTTGTTAAAAAAATTGGAGAGAAGATTTAATGGTTGTCACTGAAGAATCTAGATGGAACAACATTTTTTTGAGGCAATTAAATTGAACAAAGTTGGTGCCCTTTCTCAAGGTTGCACTGGCTGAATAAATAGAATAGTATTGTGATGTAGCGATTCACAATACTGTCATTCTGTTTTATCAGAGACTGAAATTGTTAATGTCAAAGATTATCTCAGATACTTCATTGCCATTTCATCAGGATGGAAAGTAATAGACAGAATTATGCCATGCTTGAAATTCTGCATTTGCCAAGGCTTCAAAAGAAATCAGAGGTGCTTAGCAAACTTGATATGTTCAAATCCTTTTACAGATGTAGTTTGGACACAATGTTGCCTCCACAACACACCCCAATTCTTCTAGTTATGGGGATCCTCCTTTTGAATTCCAGTGATTCGTTTTCCTTTTTGGTCTGTATTGAATAATCACTTTCACTGTTTGGGTATTTGCAAGTTTTATTGTGAATTCCATCTGGTGGGCAATTGTGCTTTCATGTTTACCTTTGAATTTCAGTGAGTACAGATGAATTCAAGGTTTGATTTTATATGTGCTTGCAGATGTTAAAGTTGCTAGTGACCTTGGATTTTATCATTGACCATTTCATTGCACTTGCTTGCTTTTTGTTCGTACATGTATTCTCGCTTGTTAAGCTTTTTGTACATATCAGCCTTGTGTCTTCAGCTTATTGATTATATATGCTCTGGCTTGTTCACAGCTTCACGTTTGTAATCTTCCTTTTTGGTCAATTGTTCATCCATGGCCAAGTTCCTTGTCTCATGCTATGAGAATTATCTGAAACTGCTAAAACCCAAAATTATAAGCCTTAGTTTTTGTTTCTTATTATGTTGGATCCAATTATTAATTTTTTTTTTCCGTGGGGCTCATGTCCCTTAAATAAAATGTTTAATTTCCTAAGGCCCAGAATGTCCTAGACCTGAGCTAATATGAAAGTTTGATTTAATTTTGAAAACTTTTGTTTGTGGATAAGCATTTTTAAGTCTGAAAACTTCGAGAGCTCGGCAACTGGTGGAGCTAAGATCTTATTTGAGTGATTTTTGAACTAATCTCTTCTATCACTAAAATTAAAGAAAACTTTGAAATATGGAATAAACTGACATACCTGAGATTATATTATTATCGGATTGAATGGAGAGCCTCATACCCAAAGGATGTGTAGACTTAAATTTGGAGTTGTCCAAATATTTAAATTGATGTTCTTGATAGACTCAAAATGTTTTAAATGTAATACCCCTTCCTAAGCGGTTGGCCATTGGAGACAGTTAGCCTATTCCAGGTTCCTGGGTTTGCCGTAGGCTAATGTGGTTTGGTTAGGGGACTCCACAGATCTTGGAGACCATTTTGTTTAACCTCTTTGGCATTTTTGAGTGTTGCTGTGAGTTTAGTGCATTAGGAGATTCCAATTGACACTTTCTAGTGCGTTTTCAGACACTTGGTCTATTTTTACTATTTTTAGTTAGTGTTAGCTTGGGCATCGACTTGGTCAGTTGGCAATGGTTTCGTCTTAGGATGGTCCATGGATGGATTTAATATCGAGTTGGTGATATTTTTTAACTAGAGGATATTATTTTATTTAATAACATCAAAGCTATAAACTTAAATTAAATATTTGACTGAACATATTAAATTTTTATAGTTACTTGGACAGACACCAAGGGGACATAAGGAGTATTAAAAGTGCATTAATATTTTACTTTAAAAGGTGTCTAAATGTGGGCTACATAAGGAGGATTTAAAATTTAATAAATTGTTTTATTTTCCCAAGAGAGGCATTGGAATTGGAGGAGGAAATAAAGGAGCTTTTGGGGGCTCACTTGCAATTCATGTTTTGGAAATTCAATGAAAGGATATTTCTAGTTGAACAGAATTCTTCCAAGGGCTTCGTGAGGATGAAAACCTTCACATAGTGATAGGACATCTACTATGAAAGTGAGATCTTTCATGGTGGATTTGCTGGTAGTTTCATTCAGAGGCTATGCAAGAGCTTTATTGCAAAGATTTGCAGCTTATATCTTCAAGTTGTTTCTAGAGAGAATTTATTGGTAAATTCCCTAGGCACAGAGGAACACATTTGAAGACATTTGTTGCAGCTCTTACTTCATTTTTGTTGGCCTTACCATTCAATGGTCATACTGCTAAAGGAGGGACGTTGGAACTCTAGGAGCCGAACACCTAGGGTTTGGGCTGTTTGTGGCCATGGTTGGCAGTGCTAGGGATAGCAAAGGTAAGGACATCATTCATTGTGGGGAGAAAAGCAGATTTGAAGAGAATTGAGAGCCATTCTCAAAACCATAGCTTTTTTATTCAAGAGTTTATTTCAGACCTGTAATATATTGCAACTTTTGGGTATATTTCTGATGTCATTTTGAAACTATTTAGCCGTCTGGGTATTGTTAGTTTTGTAGTCTTTTTGCTGTATAAACTTTGCAATAAATCTGAAAGTAATTTCGTGCTTGTGGGTATTTATAATATTGAGATATTGAGTATTTTGGTGTTTATTTTCTCTAAGCAATCTTGTAAAATATCTATTGTTGCATCATTGTATTATCTTCAAAAAACCTCTCAATTAGCATTTAGAAAGCAAACACATAAGAAAAAGAAACAAGTAGGGTGCATATTACATTATACCTGAATTAATTCAAGGGCCTTGCTTTTGCATTTCAATCTTTTTCCATCTAATGTAGCTGAGTTATACTACCGGCCCAAAAGTATTACAAATTTCTGTTTATTTTTGCCTTAGGTCCAATAGCATATATAATTCAAGTTGGTAGGAACCAAAGTGTCTATCTGGCCCAAGATTGTGATGAAAGTTGATTTGTTTTAATTCTCATGTTCAAGTAGTGAAAAATCTGTGTTCCACAGCTTGTTGGGGACTGTGGGATGGGTTTCTGGGACAAGGGACAAAGGGCCTAAGTTTGGGGATGGCGGAAGGCGGTGCTTTATATGCTATATACTATACATATAGTACTTGAAATGCTAGTTATGAAAAGATGTATAGGAAGTAAAATACAGTGAAACCCAGGGACTCGCACCCCCACCGAAACCTCGAAGTACCCGTCCTTGGGACGTCCCCGCACCGGGTTCTTGGAGTACCCGAGTACCCCCACCTCCGCCATTCCGCAACCACGCCACCGCCGGGACGGGTACTTGAATTTCTATTTGAATTTTGATTTTTGAATGCTACTATTGGGTATGTACTATGTTACTATGTTGAATGTTGAATGTTCAATGGTTCTGGTTCATGTTGCAATTTTGCTATGTTCAAGTATTTTAATTTGGTATGTTACACTGAAACATCATTTCATTACCTTTCAAGTTCTATATGTATAGTATACATCACCCCCCC
>MU223431.1:2538163-2559306 GCA_018584345.1 Thuja plicata | reverse complement strand
TTCCTGAAATTGCTTGTCCTCAAGCAATCTCAACCCTGGATGCTGTAGAATCTCCTCGCTCTCCCATGTAGCATCCTCAACTGGCATATCCTTCCATTTCACCAAATACTCTCTGATAGTGCGCCTCCTCAAATTCCTCTCCCTGAAGTCCAAGATAGCCTCTGGCACTAAAACTAATTTTCCCTCATCATCCAAGGGTGGAAGCACTATGGAAGGAACAATGTGGTGTCCTAATGCCTTTTTGAGGCGTGACACATGAAAGACATTACGGACTTTGCTCTCTACTGGCAAGTCCAACTCATACGCCACCTCTCCAACTCTTCTGATCACTCTGAAAGGCCCATAGTACCGTGGCTTCAGTTTCTCGGCACCACTCCTCTTGAGAGTAGACTGCGGTAAGGCTGTAGCATCAAGTACACCATATCCCCTACCTCAAAAGTCCGCTCAGTCCTCTTCTGATCCTCATATTGCTTCTGCTGGTTCTGCACCTTAGCAATATTCTCCTTGAGAGCCTTAAATCCATAAAACTAGGTGCCTCATACCCATATAATGCCATAAAAGGGGACATCTGTGTAGACATGTGATAAGTGGAATTGTAACAGTACTGGTAGAGGTAAATCCACTTGACCCAAGCCTTCTGCTGCCTTGTTATGTAGTTCCTGAAATATGCTTCCACCCATTTGTTGACTATCTCAGTCTGCCCATCTGTCTGAGGGTGGTAACTGGTACTTGGAGTGAGCTCTGTCCTGCACAATCTGAACAACTCCTGCCAGAAGTGACTCATAAACCTACTATCCCTGTCACTGACTATGCTCCGAGGTAGGCCGTGCAATCTGAACACCTCACGAAAGAACAATTCTGCCACCTGTGTAGCAGTGTATGTAGCCATGATCGGAAAGAAGTGGGCAAACTTTGTGAGCCGATCAACAACATATATACAGTCTCTGCCCTGAGCTCTCGACAGTCCTGTGATGAAGTCCATGGATAAACACTCCCACTTCCTATCAGGAATCGGAAGTGGCTGTAGAAAACCGACTGAATAAGAGTGTTCTTGCTTATTCTGCTGGTAGGTGGGACACTCTCTGACATATTGCAACACTTTAGCTTTGAGCCCTTTCCATTAGAAGTGCTCTCTAATCTGCTGGTACATTTTGTAGAACCCGGGATGTCCTGCCATAGGTGAATCGTGATAAACTCTCAACACCATCCTCCTCACCTCTGACCCTGGCACCAAATATATACGCCCTTTGTAAATGATGAGTTCATTCACAAGGGAAAAATCACTGTCCTAAATGGATCCATCAATAAATCCTGCTGCCCATGTATCCTTTGCATACTCTGCAAGGATCAAATGTCTCCAGTCCTCTTCTATGTCTGTCACCATGCTCAGGTGAGGTCTCCATGACAAAGCATATGCAACTACATTCTATGTCCCCTTGAAATAGGTGATATCAAAATCATAAGCCTGTAACTTGCTTACCCATTTTTGCTGCCTGTCATTGAGATCTCGCTACCCCATGAAATGTTTCAGGCTATTATGGTATGTTTTGATGCAAAATTTACTACCCACTAAGTACTGCCTGAATTTGGCCAAGGCATGCATTATGGCCAACATTTCCTTATCATATATGTTGAAGCTCCTCTCAGGTCCCCTGAGCTTCCTGCACTCATAAACAATCGAATGCTTATCCTGCATAAGCACTGCTCCAACACTCTCCCCTGATGCATCACATTGTAGCTCAAAAGGCTTGCTGAAGTTTGGTAATGCTAATACTGGACAAGAAGTCATCAACTCCTTGAGTTTATCAAAACACTCCTGTGCCTCAGGAGTCCACAAGAAAGCCCCCTTCATCAAATCGGTCAAGGGTGCTGCATGCCTGGAATAACCGCTGACAAACCTCCTGTAGAACCCACACAACCCCAAAAATCCTCTCAACTGTGTAAGGTTGCCCGGAGTAGGCCACTCAACAATAGCACGAATCTTCTTTGGATCCATGCGTACGCCCTGTGTACTGATAATGTGACCCAAATATAGTAACTTTGACAAGCCTAGATCACATTTTGATTCCTTGGCATACAAGGACTCTCAGCTCAACGTGCTCAATACTGAATCTAAATGTTGTAAGTGTTCATCCCATGTTTTACTGTAAATCAAGATGTCGTCAAAGAAGACCAGCACAAACTTCCTCAACTGATGCTGAAACACCCTGTTCATCACAGATTGGAAAGTAGCATGTGTGTTAGTTAGCTCAAATGGCATAACTACAAATTCAAAATGCCCACAGTGACATCTAAATGCTGTCTTCTCTACATCCTGTTCTTTTACCCGGATCTAATGGTAACCTGATCTCAAATCTATTTTGGAGAAGAAACATGCTCCATGAAGCTCATCCAATAACTCATTAATCCGCGGAATGAGGTACCTATTCTTAATTGTTCTCTTATTCAGGACCCTATAATCAATGCACATCCGGAGCGTGCTATCCTTCTTCTTCACTAGTACTATAGAAGAAGCGAAAGGAGACTTGCTCGGTCTGATATGGCCCATGGCAAGTAACTCCTTGATGGTTTTCTCTATTTCATCCTTCAATCTTTTCGGATGCCGGTATGGTGTAATCATTATGGGCTTAGCATCCTCCTCCAGCTCAATAATGTGCTCAATACCTCTATCAGGAGGTCTACTTGGTGGAATCTCGCTGAAAACCTTGTAGTGCTTAATCCTCAGCTTCTGTATGTCAGGATGATACTTTGATTTCTGCTGCCCCTGTGCTGGCATGAAAGTACAACGCACTGCCCACTCAGCCTGATCATGCTTCAGCAAGCTTTCCATGCGCCTACAAGACATCATCTTGAACTCAGTGTCACAGATGGCCTTCAATATGTGTGTTTTCCCATCTGACTGGAATTTCATCTCCATTTCTTTCAAGTCGAGTGTGAATACTCCAATGTCAGGAAGCCAAGTCATGCCCAACACTAAATCTGTGTTGCCCATATTCACCACATAAAAATCCGCCTTGAAGTCAAAATTGTTTATCTTCAAGGGTAAATCCGTGATCTTCCTATCACACTTGAGGATATAGCCATTAGCTACCCTCACTCTCAGGCCCTCAAACTACTCTGTTTGAATCCCACGTCTCTCTACCAACCTGGAATCAATGAAATTATGTGTGGCACCTGTATCTAGCAAAGTGATGACTCGCTGCCCAGCCAACACTCCTCTCATTCTGAATGACCCCTCCTACTGTACACTGGTGAGACAAGCCTCCTTAAGTCTTCCCTCAGTCTTCTCCTCACCTGTGGTCATTTTGTTTAGTTTCTCTTCATCAGTGTTTCCCTGTTCTTCATTGGATTCCGCTTTGTTAGACTGCTGGTTTGAAGTTTCAGTGTCTGAATCCTCATAAAAAGCCCACATAATCCTGTTTGCTTTGCCCTTAGGCCGTAGAGGACAATCATGGTCTCTGTCATATGGTCCTTTGCAATAGAAACATAACTTCCTTTTCCGCAAATCATTAAGTGTGTCCCTATCAAGTGGTGCAAAAGACTTATCCTTATTTTTAGTTTTAAACCCCGTCTGCTCTGGTTTCTTGAAGAACGGTTTGCTGTCCTTACTAGATGATGCCCCTTTTGAATGGAACTTGTTTGCTGGAGCTGCTTGTTCCATGTCCCTGGCCTTATTCATAACCTCCCCTACAAAGTCGGAGAATCAAATGCTTTAACCCAACCCCTCAGTGGTTCGGTTAATCCTTCACTAAATAAAATTATTAGTCTTTTCTCATATATGTAAGGTACCATTACTGCCAATCTTTGGAATTCATTGATAAATTGATCCAGGAATTCATTGATAAATTGATCCAGGTTGCCTGTTTGTTTTAATTGAGCCAATTCTTTGAAGTAGATTTCTGGATCCTTCCTGTTAAACTTCTCTACTAGCCTGTCTACAAACTCCTGGTAAGAATTATCAATCCGTGATACCACCAGTCATGCGCTACTCTCTCCAGATGCAATGTGGCATATTTTATTGCCTCTATCTCCGTCATAGGCCTCAGGGCTAAAAATGTGTCAAGCTTGTGGACCCAACCTTGTGCTGTTGACCTCCCGCTACCATCAAATGTAGACAATGTGAGCTTGCTTGCAGCATGTTTCAGCTCATTGTTTTGTCGAGGTCTCCTCTCCTATCTCACGAAGTGGTAATGTTCCCTCCTCTGATTCACAAACCTGTCAAAGGTCATCCTCTCTCGAACCTGTGGCGCTAAAAGTTTCCATTCATCATTTGCGGCCATAAGGTTATCTACAAACATCTCCTCACCAACTTCTTCTACCTTTTCCACATCTGGCTCATCTCTGATAAAGGTAGGGCGAGTAGGCCTGTCTGCTGTACTAGAATGGGTTCTCCGTGCTCTGGGAGGACCAACTTCACTTTGATTATCTTCCTGTTCATGATTCTGCCTGGCCTGTGGAATTATACGCTCCATCATGGCTGTAAGTGCCTGTAACGTCTGAGCCATTTGTTGCTGCCCTGTAGTCATGACTCTGAAGAAATCTCTTGTTTCCTGATCTTCATTATTTCTGTTTACCCTGGGTGGACTATTAGCCTGCCTTTCACGCATGGCGTCCGGTTGCCTGTCAACAACCTGTTCTCCCTCAAGCAATGCTCTTCTGCGTGTATAATACCTGTGAGAACCAAATACTTCCCGCTTCATGTAAAATCCCTAACCCTCCAGGATGGCAGGATTTTAGCTCTGATACCACTGTAAGAACCCCTTTCAGGCTCTTGCTGCTGTACTGTTTTGTTTTGAGAGTTTTATAATGTTTTTATATTTTTGCAAGGGTTTTTGACATAAAAAGCAAATAACATAACGCTGAAAAAAACTGAATAGAAAATGAACTACTATTGCCTTTATTAATTTTCAATGAATCAAACTCAGTACAAATGATAGTATTTGAATGAATAACAACAAATAAGACTGGATTCAATACACATTAAGAACTTGGGAATTTATTGATGAAAATCGCACTTTCCCAGCATAACTGCGTCCCAGCATAAAGATGCCTTCTGTAGTATTCTGCTCACGCTAGATGAATGATGACGTACTGTCTGCAATCCAACTTCTCTGTAACTTGTAAATCAATGCTGTAACTGCTGAAGTAAAGCTCTGCACAAGCACAATAGAAGTCTTTGGATGAAATCTCCGCTGGATATCAAATTCACCAGATATCTCACTGGCTCAAATTATGAAAACACAGAAGAACTACGTTCTCCAATGGCTGCACTGTCAAACCCTTTTTAGAGCTCAAGAGTAGAAGAAAATTTCAATCAATAATGAAAACTCGATGCCCTTTGCTTCTCACGCTAAGCATATATATATCCTTCCAAGTCTAAATCGCACCAAAAAGTAGGAATTGCGATTTTTCTCAAGCAAGTACGATTTAATGTTAAACATTAAATTCATGATATATTTTTATCATTTAGACTTAGGAAGATGTCAAATAAATTGTTAATAAATTTGCCCCCCTTCTCATGACGTTAAGACCCTCAACTTAAGTGATTTTAATATAAAGTTATAATATAACTTTATATTAAATAATTATCCTTCTTTAATACTTAGCCACGAAAAAATGTCATAACTCCCATAATATTGTGAATCTGACCAAGCCATCTGAACTGAGAGCTAGTGAAAATATTCTCCATGCGACCATGAGGTATTTCTAAAAATAGCAGGGGTCCATCTCTATAGCTCCAGAATAAGCCTAAAAATAGCCATTTCTTCCAAAAATAGCAGAACCCATATAAGTGAGCCAAAAACCATCTCACAAGCCAACTGAGAACACTTAGCTCTACCAGAATTGAGCCATTAGAAGATCATACCTTCCCTGTGCCATAACTGACCCCTATCCATGTCTACTCACCTACGAGGGTCCACTAATAGGCTAATCACTGTCTAGCATGATGTAACTAGCTTGAAGGGGACATCACATCAACACCAAACTATGCTATGGTTTCATTGAAGGAATTATGCACTGAAATATCCCCTTTTCAAGGTTTCCTTCAATTTCCATCGATTTTTTTTTAAAAAATATTTCTTATAACTTATTTTTTTGTTTTCTCAGTTGTAAATTTAAATAAACAATGCTGATTCAGTTTATTATTACAGCCAAAAGATACTCATCACAGTGAATAAAACATTCACAAAATATAATTGGAAAACACTACTCAAATAATATCTATTGACATTTAAATGACATAAGGAAAGAAATCTGGTATTATTGAATCGCTAAATTTGTCACCTGTATAGTGTTGTGATTCTTTTAACAGTTTGAATGGATTTCAAAAGGAGTGAGGATGCCTTTGGTTGGGTCCCACGACCCCCTTCTCTAGTTTATTAAGTTGCCGATCTCCTTCTAGGCGTTCTACACTCACCTCCAAGAAAGAATACCACTTTTTGGTCTTTTTCAAATATCAAATGGGGTGCATCTAGATTATTGTAATGTCTCCTTTTTGGATTTACCCTAGAATTTGCTTTAGAATCACACATGCAATAAAAAACAAGAGATGAGATATGGTTAAATGTAAAGAGCCTGCCTGGCTCCTACTCTCAATTAACACCAAATTCTGATTTCTCACAAGAAAATTGTGCTAATTTTGCAATGTTTAGTTATCTTCAAGATACAAGACTTTCAATTTTCAATTCAAATTGATAAGGAAACATTACAAAATGGATTGCAAAGGAAAGTAAAAATCTGAATTACTAAACCCCTCATTCAAACTTCACTTATTATAAGAATTACATTGCAAAAGATAAATTACAAATGTTAACCTGATTATTTTCTTCAACAGCTTAATACTGGCTGCGGCTAATATGAAGAAGTGTGGTTGCTTACAATGAATGCCAATGCCCAATAATGAACCGAAGGTAACCCCTTACGAAATGCATATTCACTCCACCAAATCCCTGTGGAAGTATATATGACCTGATGTATGTATGCCACAACTATGAAAGGAAAGGCGGCTGATGCAAATAAACTCACGCCCATTCTCAGCATTGCAGACTTCTTCCGTAGATAATACTCAATCTCCAGCTTGCGGCTAGGGATTTAAAATACAAGAAAAACTCGCCGAAGAAAACCAAAATTCGCAAGCAAAAGAAAACCAGCTCAAAGTGATAGGAAAATTGACATGAATTTACAATTCATTCAGCAAGTTTCTCCAAACCGTTGTCTCCACAATTCGAACCAAAACATGAATAATCAATAATGAATTCGATTTCATCCAAGAAGCCATAATGTCTTCATAACAAATTGAACTCTATCTTCTCCAAGACACTTTTCACTTACATAAAGACTGCTTTATGTGCACATTTGAAATATAATAAACTATTATATTTCTTTCCACTTTAATGATGAAAAACAACCCTTTCATTAAAATAACAATATTCTGACACATAGGGTCCCTGTTTTATTATCTCAGGATTTAAAACTTCTCAACCCGGTTCCAACGAGCTATAACACTAAGATGCCCAAAATACTATCCCAATAAAAATAGCAACCTTAGCCGATTTATTCAAATAATAATCATAATTCACCCATCTTGTGAAAACAATTGAGGAAGCATCATAATCAAAATCTGATAGCACAGGAGTGATCCTGATGATGAAATATAATGAATGAACCTGACGGGGTGACTTACTAAAAATAGACGCTCCCTCCAAGAATCTTGGAGCCCAAATCAGAAGCTGAAAATAAAATCTAAGAGCATCATATAACTCCTCTAAATCATCTGAGCTCCGTGGAACCAACTGTTGACTTACTATAAATAGTAAGTCCCTCAAAACGGGGCCATAACCCACAAGTGGGTCCTCTAATCACCAATATTAGCCTACAAGGACCCAATGATAGGCTAAATCCACTGACTCCAACGCTTGCTCAAAATGGGGACATTACAATCCTCCCTTCCTAGAATCGCTTGTCCCCAAGAAATGATCAGAGCTCCCTGTACACCCTGCCAATCTGCCCTATGTACTCCCGCAATCTAGATATCCATCCACTGTAAAACCATCCCGGATGTACTGACCCTGCAAGACACCTCCTGCTAACTTGCAGTAACCAACCCCTTCAAC
Source organism: Thuja plicata (assembly GCA_018584345.1). Taxonomy (NCBI): domain Eukaryota; kingdom Viridiplantae; phylum Streptophyta; class Pinopsida; order Cupressales; family Cupressaceae; genus Thuja; species Thuja plicata. The sequence continues at coordinate 2,551,192 of MU223431.1, read as the reverse complement.
TGCAGATGGAGCAAACCCATCCCTAAAAGAATGGTATAACCCTAGAGCCAACAAGTCCTCAACCGGTGGGTCAAAAGAGAAATGATGAGTGCTCCTTACTATGTAATCATGATGAAATGCTCCAATCCCTGTCAGAGGCTCATCAAAATCAATCCGAGAATCAAGAGATGGCTCAAATCTTTGACTCTAATGAACTGGTTGGGTAGGATCCTGGGTAACTCTCTCAGCAAACCCAACCACAAAATCCTTGTGAGGAAGCATTGTAGTCAAGGTATCTACAATTCTCCCCAGCAAAAGCTGAATACCGAGAGAACCCCGGATAAGTGTACCCTCAGAAGCTCCGAAAGGACCCTCCTGCAAAATCGGGCTCTCAAGCAAGTACTCCATGAACGATTTTGTGCAGTAGAAATTATAAGAAGCAACATCAACTTGCTCCCCTGCAATCCCCAGCTGATCCCTCTGAACCTGCGACACTACCAATTGCCCATCACTATCAGCTGTATGAACAAAAGGAATAGATTTGTTTCCGACAGAAGGAAATAAATCATTATGAGAGATAGTCTCCAAACCAGATGATACCCTGTGAATCAAAGGGAGTAGCGACAGAAACTGACACACAACTCTCTAAGGATTCCACTCTTGCTACCTCAGGTCTCTCAACAACCTGCTCTGTATCATTTGCCATCGTGCTAACCACTAGAGAACATGATACCACAAAACTCTCCCTGTTGTCCTCCACTGATGCACTCACCTCCTTTGCATCTACTGCATTTGTCTCAAGGATGGATGTAATTGTGTCCCCAACAGATACATCACTGCCAACTATGGAAGCCGACTCACCACCAACCACTACTATATGCAATTGAACTGGATCTATGACTGGTATAGACTGAATCTGCTCCAACTCTACAGTCACCTCTCCTATCTGCAACTGCGACTCCTGAAGAGCCAACTGAGTGCCCTCTAAAGCCTTAGAAGTTGTTGTGAGCTCCTGAGTAAGCTTGCTCACCTCCTCTCTGTCCATCAGGGCTTCATATGTCGTACTCCCCCACTCAACTAGGTGATCTCAGTCGGCTACCAACTGTAGATAATCCTGTCTCAAAATCTTGACAGCCTCCCGTAAGGAATGAATCTCTATCAGGGAAAGGTAACTACCACTGTGCTCATCTGCCACAGGAGCACCCCAACCATAAACAACCAACAGCTGACGAGCGGCATCGAAATGCTCGAGAGTAGAAGTAATGTCTCTCTCGTTGACTCTCAACTGGCTAGTCACATGATGACTCTGCACAATGGGCCTCCTATGTACAATCTCAACTGCATTGTCCACACTATTGAAGGAAGCTGTATCCAACAAACTCCCCTCAAGATCACCGTATCTCAACAACTCGCTCTGTATCATTTGCCATCGTGCTAACCACTGGAGAACCTGATACCACAAAACTCTCCTTGTTGTCCTCCACTGATGCACTCACCTCCTCTGCATCTACTGTATTTGTCTCAAGGATGGATGTAACTATGTCCCCAATAGATACATCACTCCCAACTGTGGAAGCCGACTCACCACTAACCACTACTATATGCAACTGAACTGGATCTATGACTGGTATAGACTGAATCTGCTCCAACTCCACAGTCACCTCTCCTAACTGCAACCGCGACTCCTGAAGAGCCAACTGAGTGCCCTCTAAAGCCTTAGAAGTCGTTGTGAGCTCCTGAGTAAGCTTGCTCACCTCCTCCTCTCTGTCCATCAGAGCTTCATATGCCGTACTCCCCCACTCAACTAGGTGATCTCGGTCGGCTACCAACTGTAGATAATCCTGTCTCAAAATCTTGACAGCCTCCCGTAAGGAATGAATCTCTATCAGGGAAAGGTAACCACCACCGTGCTCATTTGCCATAGGAGCACCCCAACCATAAACAACCAACAGCTGACGAGCGACATCGAAATGCTCAAGAGTAGAAGTAATGTCTCTCTCGTTGACTCTCAACTGGCTAGTCACATGATGACTCTGCATAATGGGCCTCCTATGTACAATCTCAACTGCACTGTCCACACTATTGAAGGAAGCTATATCCAACAAACTCCCTTCAAGATCACCGTATCTCCGTGTACTGTCATCCCAGCACACATCTACAAACTGAGTACTGACATCGGACTCATCCTCATATACCCCTGAGGAAGCTGCTGCTAAAATTGACTCATCACAATCCTCAGTTACCTCGTCCGCTACAACCACATGACAATCCAGATTCTGGCACCCATCCTCACTCACTAACAACTCAGAGTCCTCCTCCAGGGTTTGATAAAACAAGCATCACTCGCTGCAGGTAGAGTTATCCTCATGAATCACCGAGGAAGTAACCTCATAAACCCTCTCCTCATGCGCGCTATCAAACTCGCACATGCCCACCAACGAGGTATCACTACTGGGTACCTTTACAAACACCTCAACTGCAGGAGTGGAAGCCCTGGCTGAAACAAACTCGTGCCACTCATATACTTCCCCATCCTCATCCGTGAGTCCCTATAAAAACAGATCCTGGGACCCACCACCACCCGATGACAACGCTGAGTCAACACCCAATGTCTGATATAAAAAACCAAACACACTGCAACTCGCATCATCCTCACACCCAACATCAGAGGTATCCACAATGCTAGTATTAACATCGTCTATCTGAGACCCCTCTGCTATCTCTGGCTACATACATGCCTCTATGTCATCACGTGAATCATCTAAACTGTGGCATGAACCTATGTCAGCTGACTCATCTGTACCACTCCACTCCTGAGTGTCATCACTAGATGACTCCATGCTCACCTCCTCAATACAGGAAAAGACTGCAGTCTCCTGTACTAACTCCACACTGTGACAACTGTCATAAACCTCAGAGCTGTCAGAGCACAAATACTCCTCCCAGCCCTCAAAAATAACACCATCATCCACGGTGTCAGAACCCCTAGTGGTATCTACAACATCCTCCACTCTCACACTATCCACTGCATCATCAACAGGCTCACATAAAGGACTGGTGTCCGGAAAATCAAACCCTGTATCGTTGATACTACTACCAACTGATGCAAGATTGCCATCAATGACAGTAGACATGTCACTAGCTTGATCCATGTCACTAACTTTGGTAGGCTCAGGATGCTGAAACTCAGTACCACTATCTGCCAACAAGTTAGGCACATCCACATGTCCTTGTAAAGAGTCTCCATCCTCAGGTGTGCAAATAGGACTAGTGGCTGGTCCACTCAGTATAGGAACATCTCCACCAAAATCAGCAGCTGCTGAAAACTCATCATGGAGGTCTTTGGATGTCCCCCCTGTGAAATACTCACGTCTCTCCTCATATCTTCCATGTGAAGAGGACCTATTGAACAAAGAAACCAAGTAGTTTGTTGCTTTATTGACAGTTGCAGGATCTAAAAGTGGTGCATTTAATCTTTCTAGTGTTTGCCTTCGTTTCTCCATATCCTTAACTAAGACATTTGTTTGCTTTCTTAACTCAGATAAACTGTCTAACTTGTTTCCATGTTTTCCAAATTTCCTGTATCTGTTCATCACTGCAATTAAAGCAAGAGTGCTGATCACTCAAGTCAAACAAGTAAGCCCATTAAATTCCATCCCACAGGATGGCAGGAAACCGCTCTCATACCACTGTAAAGAGCCTGCCTGGCTCTTACCCTCAATTAACACCAAATTCTGATTTCTCACAAGAAAATTGTGCTAATTTTGCAATGTTTAGTTATCTTCAAGATACAAGACTTTCAATTTTTAATTTTCAATTCAAATTGATAAGGAAACATTACAATATGGATTGCAAAGGAAAGTAAAAATCTGAATTACTAAACCCCTCATTCAAACTTCACTTATTACAAGAATTACATTGCAAAAGATAAATTACAAATGATAACCTGATTATTTTCTCCAACAGCTTAATGCTAGTTGTGGCTAATATGAAGAAGTGTGGTTGCTTACAATGAATGCCAACGCCCAATAATGAACTGAAGGTAACCCCTTACTTTATGCACATTCACTCCACCAAATCCTTGTGGAAGTATAGATGACCTGATGTATGTATGCCGCAGCTATGAAAGGAAAGGCGACTGATGCAAATAAACTCGCGCCAATTCTCAGCATTGCAGACTTCTTTCGTAGATAATACTCAATCTCCAGCTTGCGGCCAGGGATTTAAAATACAAGAAAAACTCGCCAAAGAAGCCATTGAATTAAACCACTAAGTGATTCCATTCTCTCACAACTCGCAGGCAAAAGAAAACCAGCTCAAAGTGATAGGAAAACTGACATGAATTTACAATTCATTCAACAAGTTTCTCCAAACCCTTGTCTCCACAATTCGAACTAAAACATGAATAATCAATAAAGAATTTGATTTCATCCAAGAAACCTTTATAATGTCTTCATAACAAATCGAACCCTATCTTCTCCAAGACACTTTTTACTTACATAAAACTATGCTTTATGTGCACATTTGAAATATTATAAACTATTATATTTCTTTCCACTTTAATGATGAAAAACAACCCTTTCATTATAATAACAATATTCTGACACATAGGGTCCCTATTTTATTAGCTCAGGATTTAAAACTTCTCAACCCGGTTCCAACGAGCTATAACACTAAGATTAACACTAAGATGCCCAAAATACAATCCCAATAAAAATAGCAACCTTAGTTGATTTAATCAAATAATAATCATAATTCACCCGTCTTGCAAAAACAACTGAGGAAGCATCATAATCAAAATTTGACAGCACAGGAGTGATCCTGATGATGAAATATGATGAATGAACCTGACGAGGTGACTTACTAAAAATAGATGCTCCCTCCAAGAATCTTGGAGCCCAAATCAGAAGCCGAAAATAAAATCTGAGAGCATCATATAACCCCTCTAAATCATTTGAGCTTCGTAGAACCAACTGTTGACTTACTATAAATAGTGAGTCCCTCAAAACGGGGCCACAACCTACAAGTGGGTCCTCTAGTCACTAGTATTAGCCTACAAGGATCCAATGATAGGCTAAATCCATTAACTCCAATGCTTGCTCAAAATGGAGACATTACATTAAATATATATCTTTAGCTAGTAAAATATCCCTTTTAACAAGATAAGCCTTGATTTAAATCCTGAAACCACAACCAATGATATATACATATGTACTTTTCAATTATTGGGGTTAAATGGGAGTATGTTATTATCTCAAATCAATAAAATAGACCACATCTATATTACTACCTTGTATTCAATCACAATAGGGTTTGGAGGAGGAAGCATTATAGGTCCACCTGGAGCCATCCCCACACTAAGCCCAAGAGCGGACACATTCTCTTGGCACTAGTGGTAGATACATTGGACATCCACGTGGGGTGGTCTACCTAGTGGGGTGCTCGTATCGGCTTTCCCTTTTCATGCATCATCCCTTTAAGTCAATAGTCAATCACTGTAGAGTTGGGAGAGATCACAATAGGGTGCCTTAATCCACCTATCTAGGCTTAAGAGTGGACACTCACCCTCTTGGTCCCAGTGGCAGGCACATTGGACATCCACTTGGGGTGGCCGACTTACGTAGCAATCTTATATCTTCTCCCTTTCTTTACACCTTCCCTTCCCTATATGATTGCTTGTGAGATTAAAAACAGATTTATGTTGAAATATCCCACCAATGATCTGAAGTTTTAATTTTCTGAATTTTTTTATTTTTCTGAATTTCTGATTTTTTTGATTTTTATGCTTGTTTTTGCAATTTGATGGAAACAACAATAAATAAATGTTGGAAATAACAATACATTTATAATAAATGTTGGAAATAAACAGTACAGCAAGTATATGTAATAATGGAAGAATTTTTGAACTTTATTTGGATAAATTGACAGTTACATACCACAACCAATCAGGTATAGATCTGGTTGTTCTTGTCACATGCATAAATTATCACATTCAACCTGATTTTCAGCAGCAAAAGGGTTTTCTTTTGGTCTGATCTATCTTTTCAGATCTGTACAATTCCCTCCAGATCAGATCTGCCACTTTGCATCCACAAAACCCTCAAGACTCCAATTTGAACCGCTACATAATTGCTCCAGGAAGTGAACGGCTGGCTGTTGGTGTGGAGGTGTGCTGATGAATAGAAGCAAAATAGTTCAGACTGGCTCCTTGCTCTGAAATAACAATGAAACTTTGCAGATTTCTTTGATTTAACCTGAAAATAAATTTCTTCTACAATTTTCTTTGAAAAAAAATATTAATTCAGACCCTTGGGAGACCTTCCACTCCTATAGGCCCTCTGAATTGCAAGGGTTTTTGTCCTTACAATCTACAAATCTCACCCTATATGCCAGAGCTCTGAAAATTCCAATCTTCACTTATAAAAATGATTCCAAAGATACTAAAATGAAATCCCAAATGTCTTTTTCATCCTCAAACCCTAACGCCATTTTTAGGGTTTCTCATGATTTAATAAAATATTATTTAATCCTCTCCTAGGTTGGCGTACCTCCTCATGGCCTTATTATTTGTCTTTTTAAAACAATTTTGTCTACTAGGTGGGCATACCCCCTGGTGGCCCCCTTTTAAATAAGTCACTTTATTAAATTATTAAAGTAACTTTATAATAAAGTACTTTATTTTATTCAATTAAAATATTAAAGTTAATACTTTAATATTTTAATTTTTATCATGAAACCATCCGCTTGACCTATTCAATTGAAAACTAATGATGCACTTGGTGTCCTGGTGATGTCTAAGAATAGAAGACCAACTCCCAATCTCCTAAAAAAAGGAGGTTGTCTTCGAACATTTGAACTCTTTGAACATCTGAAATGGCTCATAAAGCCCCTTGCAAAGCTCCATCAACCCCGACTGGGTCCTCTATCCACTGTGCTGACCTACAGGAACCTTGATAGTAGGCCAACCTTTCTAAAAATAGTTACCTAAGAAGGGGACATTATAGTTTTCCCTCCTCGATATTGTTTTTCCTCAAGAAACCTCAACTTTGAATCTTGTAGAATCTACTCACTCTCCCACATCGCGTCCTCAATTGGCAGATCCTTCCACTTCACCAAATAATCATCTGATGACCCTTTTCAATCTCCGCTCTTTGGTATTAATAATGACCTCAGGGATAAGAATCAACTTCCCCTCCTCATCTAGGGGTGGTAGTGCAGTAGAAGGAACCACATTGTGTCCAATCGCCTTCTTGAGGGGAGATACATGGAAGACATTATGCACACTGCTGTCTGCTAGCAACTCTAACTCATAAGCCACCTCCCCAATGCACTTGATAATCCTAAAAGGTCCATAATATCATGGCTTGAGTTTCTCTCCTACACTCCTAAGAGTGGACTATTGGTAGGGCTGCAACATCAAATACACCATGTCACCAACCTTGAACGATCTCTCAACTCTCCTATGATCTGCATACTGCTTTTTTTTTTGCTTTTGTGCCTTCTGAATATTCTCCTTCAAAGATCTCATGATGTCTTGACTCTCTTGAAGGAGGTCCTTGGCGCTAGGCACCTTGCTATCTCCAAATAGCAAATCTAGAAATTTGTGTGCTTCATACCCATATAGTGCCATGAATGGTGATACCTAGATAGACATGTGATAAGTGATAATATCCCAATACTCACATAAGTGTAGCCTCTTAAACCATGCCTTTTGCTGCCCTATTATGTAATGTTTGAGGTATCCCTCCACCCACTTATTGACAATCTTTGTCTGCCCATCAATCTCCGGGTGTCAACTAGTACTCGCAGTAAGCTCTGCTCCACTGAGTCTCAATATCTCCTGCCAAAAGTGGCTCATAAACATGCTGTCCTGATCACTAACTATACGACAAACTTTGTTTGCCCATCAATCTGTGGGTGGTAACTAGTACTCTAACTAAGCTTTGTTGCACTGTGTTTGAATATCTATTGCCAAAAGTGGCTCATAACTTTCTGTCCTGATCACTAACTCCACTCTGTGGCAATTTGTGTAGTTTGAATACCTCTTTGAAAAACAAATCAGCAATCTGTACTGCTGTGAATGTGGTTGTGATTGCAAAGAACTGTGCAAACTTCGTAAGCCTATTGACCACAACATAAATACAGTCCTTGCTTTGAGCTTTGGGTAAGATCGTGATAAAATCCATTGAAATGCACTCTCACTTCCAATTAGGAAAGGGTAGGGGCTTTAGTAAACCTATTGGGAAGGAATGCTCCTATTTGTTTTGGTGACAAATAGGAAATTCCCTCATATAGTGAAGGACCTCAGATTTGAGACCCTTCCAAGTGAAATGCTCCTTGATTTGCTTGTAAATTTTGAAATACCCTAGGTGCTCTACCATGGGAGCAGTGTGGGAAGCTCTCAAAATCCTTCTCTTCATCTATGATGCCGGTAGTAGGAAAATTCTCCCCTTGTAAATGATAAGCTCATTCACAACGGAGTGCCTGTCATTATGTACTATACCATCAATTATGCCTAAGGCCCATTGGTCCTTTGCATACTCAACTAAAATCCAATCTCTCCAATCCAGTGTAATCTCTCCAAGGGAGCATAAATGTGGTCTCCTCGACAACGCGTTAGCAATTATATTCTTCTTCCCTTTGAGATAAACAATGTCAAAGTCGTAAGCCTGTAGCTTACTCAACCACTTATGTTGCCAGTCATTGAGGTTTGCCGATTAAGGAAATGCTTCGGGCTATTGTGATCTGTCTTAACTATGAACTTGCTGCCCACTATATATTGTCTAAATTTAGCCAAAGTATGCATAATGACTAACATCTCCTTATCATATATATTGTAGCTCTGTTCTACACCCCACAATTTCTTGCTCTCAAATACTATCAGACGCTTATTTTGCATTAACACTGCATTGATGCCCTCTCCAAAACCATCACACTCCAGCTCAAAAGGTCTAGTGAAATCTAGGTAGGAGAGAACTAGACATGAACTCATCAACTGCTTAAACCTGTCAAAACACTGTTGTGCTTGATTTGTCCAAAGGAAAGCCCCCTTTTTCATCTAGTTAGTAAGTGGTGCACCCTGCTGTAAGAAACCCTTCACAAAGTATCGGTAAAAACCACAAAGCCCAAAGAATCCCTTAAGCTGAGTAAGGTTCTTGGGTGGCGGCCAATCTACAATAGCCCAAATCTTGTTTGGAACAACTCTAACTCCTAAACTAATGATGTGTCCCAAGTAAAGAAACTCTATCATGCCAAACTCACATTTGGACTTCTTGGTGTTCAAGGACTCCCTCTTTAGTATGCTCAACATCTCTTCTAGGTGTCTCAAATGCTCATCCCAAGAATGATTGAAAACCAGCTTGTCATCAAAGAAGATGGCGACAAACTTCCTCAATTGATGTTGGAAACCCCTTTTCATATAGGACTAGAAAGTAGTTGGCGCATTGGTTAAGCCAAATGACATAACCATAAACTCAAAGTGCCTGCAATGACACCAACAAACTATCTTCTCCACATCCTCCTCATCCAAATCTAGTGATATCTGGATCTCGAATCAATCTTGGAGTAGCATGCCCAATGTAGCTTGTCAATCAGCTCATCAATGCATGGGATGGGATATCGATTCTTAATAGTCTTCTTGTTTAGGGCTCGATAATCAATACACATACAAAGTGTCCCATCCTTCTCCTTGACCAACACAACAACTAATGTTAAAGGACTCTTACTCAGCTGAATATGTTCTATATCTTTGGAGCAGCAAGTTCCATATTTCGGGCCTTCTTCATGGCCTCTTGTAGGGTTTTTGGATCAAAGGCCCTAACCCACTAACCCAACCACGTAGAGGCTTTGTAAGCCCCTCTATGAAGAGTACTACAAATCCCCTCTCAAAAATGCTGGGAACCATCACAAATAACCTCTAGAAATCTGCAATGAAGATCTCTAGTGACCCATCCTACTTAAGCTGTCCAGGTTCTCTGAAATACATCTTTGGTTCCTTCATGTCAAAACATTTGATGAGTTTGTTTGTGAACTCATCGTAGGTGGTAATAAGATGATGACCCAATGCCACCAGGCCGTGATACCACCACTCATGCGCCACGCCATCAAGATGTAGTGTAGCGAACTTAATCGCATCCTCGTCAGGCATAGGCCTCAATGACAAATAATTGTCCATCTTTTGGACTCATGATCTTGTGGTACACCTGTTACTGCCATCAAAATGTGGCAAGTTAAGCTCCTTCACTCAACTGGGGCCTTCTTAACAGGGGGTGTAAAGGGTGGCAATGAAGGACTACCTACCGGATAGGTTATCCCTCATCTTCACTTGTGAAGGTGAGGTTTTCCCTGTAATCTGTACTCAGTTTACGGTTATCTCTCTTCTGAACTTGTGACGGTGAGGGAAGGGAAGCTTGTCTGTATAGACAGTTAGAACTGAGGGTGAATGAAGGGTCCAAATGGATGCATGGTTCCGGATGGATGGTCTAGCTAAAGAAAGAATGTTAGGGTCCATCACCATAAGGAAAGCTTGCTCACAATCTGCTGTAATTTCCTCTAACCATGTGGTGCTCTGTGCTTAGTTGCTTTGTTCTGCCTTGATCTCTTCTTTTGATTATGGAACTGCTTTAACAACAACATGTCCCTGATCTCAGGCGGAAGGGTCACGTATTCCACATAGTAAAGCTTGATCTCATCTGCCAATGATCCTCGTGGCTGTAGCATCTGCTCATGTGTCACTAGTGCTGTCTCCCTACAAGTAAACGTAGGCTATAAGGGTCTCAAAATTGAACCTGTAGTATGAGTACGCTCAACTCAAGTAGAATTCTGGCTCCCACCTTTTGTCCCAATGGACTCTTCATTATACACATTATACATGTTGTGCTAAGAGGTATGTTGTGTGCCCATCTGCTGTTTCAACTGCCCCAACAATTGTGACATTATGCCCATCATGGTATCAAATTTGTGCTCTGCACAGGAATTTGGACTAAGGGAACTTGCACGCCCTTTGTCCTTCTCAGCCATGGCATTTGTGATGCTCTCACTGTCACTAGAAAGAGCCTTGTTAATACCAAGAATTGTTGAGACTGTTTCTCCCTCTGGAACCTGTGGTGGCTGCCACTGGACACAATGTTTTTCCCTAGTGTAAGTTTGAAACTCTTTGTCAAACATCAAAGACAAATCCTTTTTTCACAGGATGGCAGGAGAAACTGAGCTTTGATACCCCTGATCTGAAGTTTTAATTTTTTGATTATGTTTTTAATTTTTTCTAAATTACTCATTTTTTTGTGTTTTTTGCAATTTCTGATTTTTTTAATTTTTTACACTTGGTTTTGCAATTTTGATTGGAAACAACAATAAATAAATGCTGGAAATAAACAGTAAAGCAAGTACATGCAATAATGGAAGAATTTTTGAACTTTGTTTGGATAAATTGACTGTTACATATCACACACAATAAGGTACAGATCTGGTTGTGCTAGTCACATGCATAAATTGTCACATTGAACCTGATTGTCACCAGGAAAAGGGTTTTCTTTTGGTCTGATCTGTCTTTCCAGATCTGTACGGTTCCCTCCAGATCAGATCTGCCACTCTGCATCCACAAAACCCTCAAGACTCCAATTTGAACCACTGCATAATTGCTCCAAGAAGTGATCTGCTGGATGTTGGTGTGGAGTGCTGAGGAATGGTGTCAAAATAGTTCAGATCAGCCCCTTTGTCTGAAATAACAATGAAACCCTGCAGACTTCTCTGATGCAACCTGAAAATGAATTTCTTATATAATTTTTTCTGAAAGAAATGATTAATTTAGACCCTTGGGAGATTTTCCACTCCTGTAGGCCCTTTGAATCGCAAGGATTTTTGTCTTTACAACTGGCAAATCTCACCCTGTATGCTAGAGCTCTGAAAATTCCAATCTTCACCTGTAAAATTAATTCCAAAGATACCAAAATGAAAGCCCAAATGTCTTTTTATTCATCCTCAAACCCTAATGCCACTTTAAGGGTTTCTCACGATTTAATAAAATATTATTTAATCATCTCCTAGGCTGGCATACTTCCTAATGGCCTTATTTATTGTTTTTTTTTCTTTTAAAATCAACTTTATGTCTACTAGATGGGCATACCTCTTGGTGGCCCCCTTTTAGTAAGTCACTTTATTAAATTACTATAAAGTAACTTTATAATAAATTACTTTATTTTATTTAATTAACACATTAAAGTTAATATTTTAATATTTTAATTTTTATTCTGAAACCATTTGCCTAATTTGTACAACTGAAAACTGATAATGCACTTAGTCTCTTGGTGATTTCTAAAAATAGAAGACCAACTCTCAGTCTCCTCCTAAAAACAGGACCCTCCTAGTAAATAGGAGATTGTCTCCAAACATTTGAAATGGCTTAGAAAGCCCCCCTGCAAGGCTCTATCAATGTTGGTTGGGTCCCCTATCCACTGTGCTGACCTACGGGAACTCTGATAGTAGGCCAACCCTGCTAAAAATTGAGCTACCTAAGAAGGGGACATTCCATATTTTGACGTGTATGTATTTTACATACAATATATATATCATAAATGCTAACTTATAGTGCATAGGCTAAATTGTGATGTCCCCACTTTAGCAGTTGACCAAGTGTGTGTGCGTTAGCCTTGTTCTACATGGTCCCGAGGGCTAACGAAGGGTTTAAGGGGATCCTAGAGTGTTTTGGCCTAGTCATTTCCAGTTTGGGCCAAAACAAAGTTGATTTACTCAGTTTCAGGCATACTTACTATTTTTAGTAAGTCGGCAAGACACAGTGGAAGCCAGTTTTGGTGATTGGATTTGATACTCCTCGGTGAGAGCTTTTCGACGAGCTATCACTCGCATTATTCGGAGTCCGATTGCTAATACATTTTAATGCCTAAAGTTTTATTAAAGTAACATTCAATTTAATTGTAAAGCATTAAAGCGTTACTTTAATATTTATTTTATGGGGATGTGTACCCAAGGGAGACATAAGTGAATATTTTAATATATGTTTTATATTGCACATCTTTTATCCCACATTGCCCA
>MU223431.1:2511984-2531886 GCA_018584345.1 Thuja plicata | reverse complement strand
TATGAGAAGAAATTGGTGTATGAGTTGCAGATCCGTTCTTGGCATTAGAGGGCGTCTATCCTCTCTTGTGACATTCTAGACGTCATTCCTGTGGGGTTTGGCCTTTGGAATCTATTGCTATCAGCTTTATTAACAGGCAGATTGGGTGTTTCGTTCACATCTTCCTCTCTACTTGTCCGATGCTTATGTCATTTTGAGGGAATGATTTCAAGAAGATATTGAACCGATTGAAGGCAGATTATAGCAGTACTATAGCGCAGCACTATTCATGTTACTGTAGCACGACACTATTCACGCTATTGTAGCGCGACACTATTCACAGGTACTATTCATGCCACTGTAGCCGCAGATTTTGTAAACATTTGAATGAAACATTATTCAATAATGCTGTAGTAATTCGTGAGTTGATAACTTGCCATGTATTTGATTCTTATTGAAATAATATTTTACCAGTAGTAGTCAGTTTCCGGTTTGCATATTATTGTAGTTTCCTTCTTGTTCATGTTGTGTGTTTTCAAATCTGTGCCAAAACATAAACAAACAAACCAATGTCTCATTTTCGGAATTCATAAGGGGATTAAAATATTAAACGGAGAAATAAGGAGTTGGACGCAAATTGTTTGACTAAATTCCTATCAGCAGTGGGTTTGGTTTTTGGGCATTCTAGGGTGCTCATTACAGATATACCATAAAAAATGTCATTAATGGTATTAAATGTTTGGTATAACAAATCTGGATTTGATCTATTATAGGGTCTTATCTTGGTTCATATTTGCTGCTCACAATGATCTTTTCTCAATCTGGATTTGTGTTCTTTTATTGACTGCTGTAGATGCTTGAATCTGTGTTAATCCCTTCACTTGGATATCGATATTGATTCTTATACCTTCTCATTGGGTGAAGAGGTATGTCTCTTCATACGGAAACCTGTTGGTAAGGGGCTGTCCCTTGTCTTCATGTCTTTTGGCCCTTAATTAGATGAATCACACCTCTTGGAATTAAGTTATTAACCATAACTCAACTAAACTCCACTGATCTTTGTTATTTTTTAATCCACTTGATATGGTGTTGGAACTGCTTCTTTATCGCTGATTTAGATCGCTGGATTGCAACATCATCTATGGGAAAATCATGAAGTCTTAGGTTAAGACGTTTTTCCCACAAATCCTTCCCTAGCCCCTGTATCATTCCCATGCCCCTTTCCTAGGAAATTATGATAGTCTAGGAAGGAGTGGCTATGTGTAGAAGACTGCAATTGGGTATGGAAGGGATCCATGACCTTCCTTGACCCCACAAACAATTTACTTTCATGTCTTGATTTCCTTCCTCCATGTTGGCGACTAGCATGCAGTCTGAAAATTCACAAATTCCTGATAGTTGCTTTGAATTTGGGATGCCCGGACAATAAGATTTTATGGCTGGTACCACTTATATACATATACATACCCTAAAAGTAATTAAACTTAAAGTTACTTTTAATTGAATATTTGCATTTTTCCAACTTATAATTATTAACTACATTTTAGGTGATTATTATTTCTTTTAGTTGAATATTCACCCCTTTTCCAATTTATAATTTTTATTTGCCTTTTTGGCCATGTATCCAATATTTACTTTTGTTCTCATTTAATAATAATATATTGCCTTTTCCAAAGTTATAACTTAAAGTACCTTTTGGACAACTTAATAAATTATTATTATTTAATTCCCCTATTAAATCCCCACTTTTAACCTCCAGGAACAAAATTAGGCTTTGCATCCTCTAGCTTGAATTGGTTTGGGGAAGGGGAGATTACATGCCCATGCACACTTTTGTCTAATGAACTAGCATGTAACAAAATTAGTATCACCAATTATTTTTTAAACATCATTGTATTTCCATTATGTATTTTCAGTGATAGATTTGGATATGAATTTCTCATTAAGATTCTTGGTTCAACACATCTACTCTACAGAAAGGATATTGTCTTCTATAAATATGGGATACGTTAATACCATGGCTTTTCCTTATTGTGACATTTTTACATCCAAACAAAGATAAGTGATATGGGCTTTTTTCATTGCCATCAACATTCTGTTTAAAGTTAAATACTACTGAGTTTTATTTCAACTTAAATTAGAAGACCTTTGTGCTGAAAAACTCTTCTTTTGTGTTGCATGATGCCATTTATAACTGCTTTTGGCCTAGGTTCCTATAAAAGAGCGTGTAATCAATATTTACATATAAATATATATTGATTCATAAATCAGTGGGTTAATATCCCTAATGGCACATCAAACATGGATTCCTAGATCAATTTTTTCTCACAACTCCTAGCAATTAGCCTTGGATTAAATCACTTATAGCAGAATGAAATTTGATTAACAAGAAAGAAAACAATAATTAACAAAGCACAAACACACAAGAAAATGATCATATGACACAAAGACTCATCCACATTGACACCCAAATGATCATCTTCTCAAGTCCAACGGCTCCCAAGCAAGGAGCATCTATAGTTATTTCCTTCCATGCATGCATCTATGACCACAATCTCATGCAAACCAATGATTTCAAATACCAATCAATAAGAACCTGCATCGTATGTCTTTTTGCTGCCCTAGCACCGTCCATGCATGTAAAAGGACCAAGCGACCAACAATCATGCCCTTTTCCAAGTCAATTGCCAGTTCAAGACTCAAACATGCACTTCAGCAGCATTCAAGCGTTTCAGGAGCAACATGTGATCTTCAACAGCACTTTGATAAAACAGCTGATCTTCACCAACACTTTGGCAATATCATGCACTTCAGCAGCAACATACTAACATCAGCATCTCCCTGCAACAAGTGATGACAAGTTTGTGCCTCCAGATGCATTATGACAATGTTTTAGCCACTCCCAAGATTTTGCAGGACTTTTCTCCAATCATGAATTCATGGTATATTCATTCTGACATTCAATATATTGCCAAACGTAACCTATATTTTCTCTATAGAACTGCACAAACATGTATCTGACTCTAGAACCTTCCTGATCCGGACTACTTAAGTCTCTCTCTCTCTCTCTCTCTCTCACACACACACACACACACACATACTCACACTCGTGTATATATACGAATACACACAGACACACACACATATACATATGTGTGTGTGTGTATGAACACACACACAGACACATACATATATGTATGTATATATGTAGATGTATATATATCTGTGTATTCATATGTATATATCTGTGTGTGTGTGTACATTCATAGATATGTATGTATGTATCCTAAAATGAACATCAATTGAATGCTTTTTGTTTTGTTGTTGGAAGTTGTACTGGGTAATTTTGGAGAGTGTCAAATGTATATTACCATGACTAAAACTAGTATGTCTAATATGACAATCTTTTCAAATTGATTTGATCATATTGACTTTTTTTTCATTATGTAAAAAATCCCTCAATGTTTTGTTTTTGTTATTTAATCTGAAGAATGATAAATTTTAGGAAAAACAAGAAGTCATTGTTTAGTTTCACAGGTCAAAGAAAAGGCTTATGATTGAGAATTGGTCCAGGGCTCTCTTCAAATACAAAGTACTACTACAAATGTGGGGACAGTTCTTTGTTGGCTATGAGTGAAGAGCATGTGTTTACGACACCACCTTTGCCAAGCTC
Source organism: Thuja plicata (assembly GCA_018584345.1). Taxonomy (NCBI): domain Eukaryota; kingdom Viridiplantae; phylum Streptophyta; class Pinopsida; order Cupressales; family Cupressaceae; genus Thuja; species Thuja plicata. Next base: position 2,528,234 of record MU223431.1, on the reverse strand, counting down.
ACTTAATTATCCTCGTCGGATAGGAATCATTGGAGATTTGGGTCTTACGAGTAATTCATCTACCACCATTGATCATCTTAATCAAAATGATCCTTCATTGATTTTAATTGTTGGGGACATGATTTATGCAGACCAATATATCACCACTGGTACTAAAGGGGTATCATGTTTTTCATGCGCGTTTCCAAATGCACCTATTAGAGAAACATATCAGCCTCGTTGGGATGGATGGGGAAGGTAATTGTTCTATCTCAACATTTTATATTATACTCAAAATCTCTTCAAGTTGGTAGTTTGTTAATACTGATATCTAGCTAAGCTTTCACTATGCCACTTTTGTTAATTTTCTTATACAAACTCTATTATTATGATGCCTCAAGATTTTAAGTTTAATTGAAATGTAATATTTTTTCATAATTTAGCACGCTAAATTGCTAGTGTGGTGGGCTAGTTATTTCAACAAAGAACAATATTTCTGAGATTTAGTAACTGATTTTTTCTGTAGATACTTATCTATACATGCTAACTGATAAATTTATGGAATCCACAAGATCATTGTAGACTTCTTCAAAGAGAAAGAAAAACATATTATCTTGAAGCCTTAACCTTACATAATTTCAAGTCTTTAACATTCTAACCCAAAATTCGAAGTAAACAAGGAAAAACATGACAAATAATAACAAATGCCATTGATAACAAGGAGAACAAAGGATAAGTATAGCAATAAGTTGTCGTAGAAGAGGTGGGATAGGTAACAGTCTTCTATTTGTTTTCATTTGAATATAGAAAAGAAGTTGTAAGGAATTGCCTGCCTTTCTACAAGACATAATTTGCAGATCATTTTTCAGTTTTATATTTGGTTAAACTTTAAATGCTCTTATGTGGATTCTTTAGAGTATTCAAACCTATGAAGTATTTCATCCTCCATCTAATCACTGGGAAGATGAAGTAGGAAGCCAAAGTGATAGTAAGGATTGTCAAGAACTCTCAGACACAGCTATACAATAGTTGGAAACATGTTTTCAATAGTGTACAGAATAAATCAAGTTACTGGTTTGAGTAAGGATGCAGGATGTGTGAGTGTATGTACATCTGTGTGTGTGCATATGTGGGTGTGGGTGTGTGTGTGTGTAAGTATATGTGTGCATCTATGTATGTGTGTTTGTATGTTTGTGTGTATGTATGTATGTGTGTGTATGTGTGTATGTAGGTTTGTGTGCATGTATGTATGTGTGAGTGTGTATGTCTATATGTGTATACTTTATATGTATGTATGTATTTGTGAATATGTGTATGTGTAAATTGTATTTGCAAAGACGAATCAGAAAAATTTCAGTTAAGGTCAAACTGGAACATAACCAATTATTTTTTTACTTAACCATTCATGTTAATGAGTTTGACAAAAAAACATGCAGTCTTGATTCCTTGAAGCTTTAGATTCTTAGAAATATTAAAATATGAACTCATGCTCATATGTACATATAAATATCATAATTCCTATTCAATTATCCATGCTCACAAAGGTTCTATAATGTCTATGATGAATGCTTTATAAATGTTATCATATGAATATTTAAGATTTACTTTTTTTAAAAAAAACTGTCCCTTATCGTCCCCTAAAAAATGGCTAAAATGTACTCCTGTACCAGAAACATACCTTCCCCATCTTAGAAACTTGGTGGAGCTTAGGTGCAAATTTTTAAACTCACTACAATTTCTTAGAAGCATTCAAAATGTTTGTGTTTCTAAATCCTCATTACTATTCTACTAAGAAAAAAAATGAATAAAAGGAAAATTGATATTCCACTTCTTCAATTGTGCAACCATCGCATTCAGGTTGATATGTTTCTACTGAGCTTCTTTTTAACCTCATTATCTTCACTAATTTCGAAAAAATAAATCTTTAGCATAAAAAAATAATTTATAAAAAAAATTTATATAACATATTTATAAAATTATGTGTATTTATTGATTTATTATATATTAAGACAAAGCAACGCCTTCCATTTTCCCACAAAAATCTTTACCGGTGTATGGGCAAGGGGCCTTCTCTTTGCTTATCTACAATCTTTCCTACCTTACAGAAGTAGAGAACCTCTTTCTCTTATGCAAGAAATTTGATGTGGTCATTGATATTTACATCTCTAAAGACAAGGGAACTAGGCACCTAAGAGGGTTTGGTTTTTTCCATTACAAATGTGCAAAGGAGGCAAATAGGGCTATTGAGAGTCTTGTTGGAAGAACTTATGTTGAAGGATAATATCAATGTATTATGCATCCCTAATTGTGGCTTGTTCTTCTTTGGATTTGAAAGGACAATCACTTGCCCCTATTGATTGACCTTTTCCACGCATTGTCGGGAATTTACACCCTATCCCTAATTCCATAGGTCTATGCCTAATCTTTGTGTTGATGGAGGAAAGCTCTAAGATGGCAAGTGTGGAAGACTCGATTTCCAACGATGATAGCTTTTCCTCTTTTGAAAAAGGCAAACAAAATTCTAGAGCACCTTGTGACTATGAGTCTCCTCATTTTGATGGATCTGAGGTTTCTTCAATGAGTGATTGGGCTCTTGACTGAGGCTCCTTCTACTTGGATGCCCTTGCAAATCCCTACCTCAAGGCTTCTTAAATGGTATAGGGGGAGGGCTTGCAAGAATTTTGCACCCAATTTTCTCATAGGCTATGGAAATTTTTGTTGTTATTTGGTTGATTTAGGAAATTATGACAAGGGTTTGGCCCACTAACTTAAGACTCCAATTTGCATAACTAAGATCAGAATGGATTTACAGATTGGCAGCGAGTTTATTTGATTGGCCATGTTTAATTTGTAAATTTCATAAGCTTTGGCCAAAAATAACAAAATTCCAAGTGTGGATCTCTAGATCTTGGAAACATCTTGTGGAAGGTAAAAATTTAAGAACATTCCAGATGGCTCATCTGATATACCAATGTCCATGTCAACAGACACGAAGAGCTCATCCAAGTTATTACAGTTGTCATTGCCCACAGGGCTAAGTTAGACAAGGGGAAGAAAACTTAAGTTTGGATAGATCCCCTCTTGCACAAAATCTTGATAATATTGTAACGGATAAACTATTGTTTATCATTTCTGGTTGAGGAAGTTGAACCGTTTCAGTTGCCTCTTTTTGTAACGGTCTAACTCCAGAGCCCTATATGTATTATTTTCCAAATCAATGGAATGGTCGGAACCCTTGTGTTTGAGGTTTTCAAGAGTTTGATTTAGTGAAAGATAAGGGGCTCATTGTGTAGTCTACCCTATGGGCCTTGAAGAATTAATTTGTGTATGAGACCCTAGTTTCCTTCCTTCAATCCCCATTGTCATTATTTTCCTTTTGGCCTTATCTGGAGGCTTCCTTATTTAACATTGTAGAATTAGTGGTCTACAATGTTGTTATCTAGTCCTTCAAAAACTTGGTATGTTAGGATAATGAGACTACTAACAAGACCTACAGAATCTCTGCTTGATTTTGTGTGGAGATGGGTCTTTCTAAGGAGTTCCTTGAAGAAATTATTTTGAAGGTAGAAGATAAAACTTGGAGACAATTATTGGATTATTAGAAATGGAATTTCAAGGGCAAAAGATGTTTTGTCTATTGACATCTTGTCTCTCAATGTAGTAGGAAGGATTTCAATTTTTGTTGGGGCCAACATTGGCATCGAGGACACAAAGGATACTCCGAAACCCAATTGTTGAATTGCTGTAGAATCTCATCATACTGAATTGTTATATCACGTACAACTATTTATGACTATTGTTCTTGTTTATTTTTAGTTTTAGAGTCTAAAGAGGCCTTCCTTAATCCAGTTCCTCTCCTATGTGTGACACATTAAGTTCTATAGCTATTTTTGGATATGTACTTGCAATCTTGACATGGGTAAGTCAGCTCTTGATCCTTTAGCTTCAGTGAGCATGTGGGTTGTGCAAGATTCGTACATGAGAATTCAAGTGGTAATTTATAGCATCCAAACCTCCCTATGAGGGATCTTGTTTCTCCTTCATAGATGTAGGAACGAATTAAGATGAAGAATGGTCCTCCACAAAGTAAAAGAAGTCATTTGATGACTTGAAGATCTCTACAAGGGTTGGAGTTGCTTGAAGGGTGTAATAATTGTTAGGTTCAAGCTGATAATATGCTAGGATGGATAAATCTTATTTTTGATTTCTCTTGGAATTCTAGTCTTCCATAGGTCCTTTACACCTTGCATAATAACTTTCACACTACAAAGAATCTAGATGTTGAAAAAAAAAGATAAATAAGTAAATAGAAAAAAAAAGAATTAAAAGATGAAGGAAATACCTATCACAATTCAACTATTAATAAATGCTTATATTCACATGAATGCCACTTCACAAAAATGAAATTTCATAGAAAAAAAAATGAAGTAAGAAACCATGAATTTTTGAAGAAAAAATTAACAAAAAATGAGAAATTTTGAGGGTTTTAACTTGTGAACCTATTCTATTTTATGTCGAGTGAGTTTTTAGTTTGAATTCATTGAATCCAAGTAAATTTGCAGGGTGAATTCATTGATTAACTATTGATTACAAGTCAATATTTTGAGCTATAATGAAAACACATTAAACAATGAAAATATAATAGAGATTTTGGTCTTGGGCAGTGTAACACAGGCACTGGGGGACGTCAGCATGGGTTTTTGGGATGGGGGGACAAAGGGCTTCAGTTTTGGGATGGCGGGGGTGCTGTAATTTACTATACATATAGTACTTGAAATGCTAGTTATGAAATGATGTATAACAATATAAGAACTAATAATACCAAATACTTGAACATAAAAAAATTGCAACATGAACCATTGAAACATTCAACATACCCAATATAGAATATTGAATTACCAATTACTATTAGAAATTAAAATTATCGGCAAATAGAACATTTGGAGGGGCTCATTTAGGCTTGGAGTGGTTAAATGGTACCCACCTCCTTTTAGGGTTCGAATATAACCCTATTACAAAAGTTAAAACTTAAAAAAATTAAATTAAAATCCCTTTTGATGTCGTCTGGCGACAAGGGACGTGCAGATGTCCCCTAGACATCGAGGGATGCTTGGGTGTCCCAGAGACGTCTGCATCTCCCTGCCTCCTGGTGACATTCTAGTGGGGGGAAGGCGGCAGTGGGGGGACTTGGGAACGCCAAGTCCCCGTCCCAGGGATGTCCTCGACCCGAGTGCAGGGGGTTTAGGGGGACGCATTCCCGTGTTACACTTGTGTTGGGAAATCCTAATGGGAAATCCTAGTGTGAGTGAAAAGCTTTAGGAAGAGTGGGGCATAAGCTTTCTCAAGCTACAATCATGTTAATTTGTTTACAAATGACATTCCTTGAGGGCGCTAGGAACACTTTGTAATGACACGATTACTCCAACAATTGCAAGCAAGCTCTACGAACTACTCAATCGCAATTGTACTTGCGCCCGATTTCCTATATGCTAGTTTAACAAGGAAACAATACAAACTACTTAGTTCCAACTGCCTTTATATGTTCTCTAGGGGTTTATTATCAGCAAGAGCATAGGAATGCTTTGAAATGAAGCTTAACAATTTTCAATAGCGAAAACACTAGGATTCCAAGAGCTTTAGGTCTGCTTGTTCTTTTTGTTGGACATGGGTTGGTTTTGGTTGTAGATGATATTGTCTTGCAAACCTCTACTAAACTATGACTATTTCAGTCCTAGTCAGAATGGTCACTTATGCCTATTTTTCATGTTAACATCAACCTCTTGAGTGTTAGCATCCCTTAGATAACCTTTGTTTACACTTTGCCTTGTCAAATTTTGTTGCAACTTGGTTTCATGTTCTTTTGTAAGATTGGACCTTAGAGTGTCTATGTTTGTGAGTCTCAACTAACTTAACCTGGTCCGTTTTGGATTAGACACTCCCTTGTCTTGTATCTAATTCCAATGACACGGTATATTTGTTTAACGTTTTATGCATGTATGCAACTTTTTTTTTTGGTCGGTAATAGGTATTTTTATTGATATAACAGAAATAAATTACAATATAAAAAGAGTAATTGCACAACATCTAGTTGTTAGCTATCACCTATTGTAGGAGTGGCTTTCTCCTTTACAATAACAAGCCATCAAAATCACTGTTACATCTTTTGAAGCTATAAAGATACGGTATTCGAACTTTACCAAGACAAAAAGGGGCTTTTACCCGTCTTTACTCTACATAATCTATCATTCACAATGCATAGATTAAACATATGGAAATCGGTAACCCACAACGTCTTTTTTGTTGTTGAAAAGCGCTAAAACCTGTAAGTGTTTTCAAAAAAATGAGGGCACTTGACACCTCGAGCTGCATTGTTCATATGATCATTATCTCTGTTTCTTCGGTTCATCCTTACTAAAAAAGAAAACGCCCAAAAAAACTTACTATGTAAAAGAGCTTTATCCATCAACCATCCTTCCCTTGCCTCGGCCGCATGGGTTGTGCTTCTTCCTTGGCACATTCATCAGAATGTTTTCTGCTTTGTTATTTGCCATTTGGGTTTGGCATGTTAATTCAGCCTTTACTTGCTACCATCCCTCCATCGCTTCCATAAACATTAGCGGCTTGTCGACTCTTGCTTGCCAGTGAAGAAAGGGAATAAGATCGAACCTTCACGCATCGTCGTCATCCTCAAAGCATTCAGTTAATTCCTACCCAACACTTGGAACATACCATTCAAGAATCAAATCTGTCTTCAAGCACATCAGTTTCAAATAGGGCTTTTGTTACTCGGCCTACTTCTTCTGTGCTTTCGCGAATTTCTAGACCCCATGCGATGAAAATGGAGATCACATCCAAGTTTGTCCTTCTCTTCACTCTTCGCTCTTGAAACTGCTTGCCAATGACTTTCAACACACCCTCCACCATTCTATCCATTTTTATTTTTCAAGAGCCCTTTGATCCTTTAACTACTTACAGGGCCCTTAAAAGCTTTCATCTGCTTGTCAGAGTCTAAACTGAAGGTGTCTTCCATGCTTTTTGCCAACAACTTCGTTTCAATTCTCTGTGTTGCTGTGAGCAATGTGTTGGAAAACTGCAGCCAAGCCGTTTTATAAAATGCAATTGCTTCGAAATTTTCGTCCAACATTTATCAAGAATCGTTGCATGTATGCAACTTATTGGTTCTTTATAAGGTGTTTCAGCTTGTTATATGTTTACCATTATGTATTTGTTACTCTATAGTTTTATAAAAATATAATTTTCTTTAATTTTTTTTGTTTTCTTGTGCTATTCAATAAGTTGGGTAGGGGCCCAAACTGTATTCAAAATTTATTGCCCCATTTTTTCCAATATGTAATGTCCCTTTTCTGGTCCATGCCAACATCCTTGGAAACTCCAACTTTCTTGGAGGGTGCTAACTTCGTGATAAAATGTTTTGACAGTGTTAAGAGAGTTCCTGGAGCTTAGATGAGTATAATTTCACTTTTCTTGTGCGGATCTGACATTCTAGAAGCACTTTACACTTCTTGGGGATCTCTTCCATCTTGGGAAAGTGCCAACTTTCATATAGATTGATATCCTATGCACTTAAGGTATTGGTGATGTGGTCAGAATACACGTTTTGGGCTATCGTAATATTTTCCACAGACCTAGGATGACTTAAAAAGGAAACGTAATTAATAATTAAATATTAGAGTTGTTAAAACAATAAAATCAAATGACAACTTATATCTAATTATTTTAAAGGTGTTTTTAAGTGTATAGATATAATATTGCTAGGTTCAAGGTGCTAAAAGTGGTCATAAGGACACTTTATGTTATTTTATTAAAGAAAATGCTTTCCTGAAAAAGCAATTAAGAAGCAAAAAAAACATTAAAAAAGTAACAAAATAGTGAAAAATGTTCTCATAAAGACAATTAAAAAGGTATTTAAGGAGGGCTTGGGCAAAAGGCCATCCCTTGTTCATTATCAAATTCTCTTCAATGCCTAGGACAAAAACTCTTAAGGTAAGAATGGTTTTGGAGACGAGAACCCCTTAGCTAGTTTAGAGTGACTTCATCTAGAAGTCCCTTGTGTGTTGAAGATATTGGATTCGGGGATAAAAACCCTCATCAACCATTGAAGTAATTTTATACAGAGGTTGCAAGTGTGTTGAATGTTATGCGATTTATGGAAATTTGCATCGAAAAGTTGAAATACCATTTCTAGGTTTGCTTTATTTAGTTTCCAGTATAGTTGCAGATTGAAGATTGAGAGTTAATCAAAATAAGTCATTTCTTTGCAAGTATTATCAAATATGTCAATGAATAGTGTTTGTATGTTGATCATGTCATCCAAGGTAGAGTTTACTGTTGACTACCCAGCTTGCATACAATTTTATACTTATACTGCTGGCCATATATTTGTAATGTCTCCTCTTTGAATAGGATTTAATAATAAGATAAAAATATTATATAATTACAAGTTAGTTAAGTTAATGAAAGGTCAAGAGATACATAATGAAGAATTGTGACTCCCTCAACATAAGATATAAAAGGGAAGAGAGTTCATTTGAAAGGAGATAGGGAGGAAGGAAGAAAGAGGGGAGCATAGGATGTAATGTCCCCGTGTTTAGGCGCATGGGATTAACTTATTTCTGTGACCCTCGTAGGCTAATCAGGATGTTAGAGGGAGTCGTGTTGCAGAGCTAGTGGTCAGTTTCCACTCTGGAGGTCTGTGATGCCGGGATTGCTCTTCGTTTGAGTCAGATTGATAGACTTACTATTTATAGTAAGTGTTTATTTTGGGATTGTCATGGTTTCTATTTTTAGCAAGGCGCCTGAGCATTGGTATCAGTGGAGTTGGGAAGCATTTGCAAAGCTTCCAGTTGCAGGGAATTACTATTTATAGTAAGTCTATTTTTGGTAGTGTCCTTTTGGGGCAGGGGTCCTGGTGATAGACTTGGCAGAGCATTTGTATTGACTTGAGGAGTTTATTGTAATGGTGACGATAATTAATTAAGTTCACTTAATTAATTATTATATGAGCTTATTTTATAAAGTCAAGTCACTAATTAATCATAACAACTTTATATTTATTGCTTTGTCTTTAATGATGAGGGGAAATATAATGAAGTATTATATTTCAATGGAAGGTATGCAAGTCTAATATTTTAATGGCATAATGTTTTAAGTTATGCAAAGTGTGAAGATGAAGCTTATGGATCAATTTGTTATGAAGACTTTATAAAGGCCTCTTGGTTGAAATCGAAATGATTCATGCTTGATTTCATTCTTGACAATTTTTATGAAGGAAATTTCTGAGTTTCGATTGCAAGTATGAGGGTTTGGTTTCGACAGTTGAAGAATTGAAAATTCTTCTCTGATATTGCACTTTGAGTGGGTCTTTTCTTTGCTTGCGAATTGTGCTAGAATTCGAACAACATTGTGGAATTGAGATAGACGTCTTGGAATTTGACGCCATTGAAGAAGATACAATTTGCAATTTTCAGCCGCAATCCTTAAGGAATTTGACAATCAGTTTTGTTGGTGGTGTGAGCTTCAATAATCAGCAGCCGTCCTTCATGCTAATAGCTGCGGCCAACATTGAAGACGCTGTAGACTACAATCAGGTTTTTCATTTAATAAAATTGTTTGTGACGGTTGTCAAATTCGTTTTAAATCAGAATATTCAGAGGTGTGGTGTTGGTACTTTGTAATTGGGGTTTTGAATTTGAATCAAATAGAATGCCTTGTCATTTGATCCTTGTATGGTTATTTGTATTTTGAACGAAATTGAGTTGTTAAGGACTATTTGTGATGTTATTGTTCTTTTTTTTTTTTTAGATTAGTAATAGGCCTAGGCCCTTTATATTATAAGATTTAATGATTACACAGTTGATTTTCCGTTCAAACGGGCACAGGTAAGAAAGAATGGAGTAGAAAATCTCCAGTCTAGCTCGGGACCTTGGTCCTATACTTTGAAATTTACATATTAAAAGGGGGCATACCCCAGTTTCTATGTTTAGTTACTGATATTTCTTTCGTATTGAATATTCATTACAATTGCCCCATTATTATGAGGTCTTTTAAAAGGCGTTCCTTTCTTACCTTTAGTTTGGATACCAAAATACAATGGGAGGGCGTGCTTTGTTTGATCCATTCGTTGACTTTTAGAGACCTCGATCGTTCCTTTATTGGTTATGACTTTTCCTTGGAAAATCTACAGAGTATCATGAGGTGCACATAAATCTTCTAAACAAGAAAGTTATTTTTAGTCCTTGTAATTCTCCAATCAATATAAAGAGGAAGATCCAAAACGGATTTTATTATTGCCTTTTCATGTGTTCGGAGTGTTATTTGTTTATTCAAATATCAATATTCTATTTGCAATCATTTTCTATATTATTTATCTTATTATGTATATCTATTTATATGTTTAGAGGAGTTTTGTCTGTTTTATTGTTTGAATGTTTTTATTTGTTTTGTTAGAAGTCTTTTTTTTTTATTATTATCTTATTATATTCTGTGATTATTTATCTTAGATTCTAGTTTGTTCAGATTTGGTCAACTTATGATTTAGCTATGCTTGATATAGGTTTTATTTTCTTACCTGCTATTTCATTTCTCAAATTTTAATTAGATCCATTACAATATACCGAGGAACCATTCTATAATATATTGTGCTGCATAATGTTTACACTCTTTGATTTTACAAGTTCCTGTTTCTAGGCATGCTTTCTATTCTTTCTAGTATCTACCAATTATCTACTAAACATATAATATAATTAGATGTACCTTGATATTATGTTACATTATAAATTTCTTATTACCGTTTAAATTGGTTTAGTATTAGTCTTAGTTTCTTTTTTATCCATTTATTACCTATAATACATGATTGGTTTTTCCCATATATGACTTTAAATATTGTTTATAATTTTCTAATTATTTTCTTAATTTATTTTGATCTTTCTGTCATTTCTTTAAGACAGGGATTATATTCATTATTCATGTTTGGTTTTACAATTTATCTTTGTTCAATTTATGGCCCGAAGCTCTTTTGACTGGAGGGGCATGAATGATAAAATAAGAAGGCAGTTCATTCATATTCATCGCCTTGAAGATATTTGGATTGATCTTCGTATCAAGGTTGACATTGCAAAAATGGATTACTGCCGTCTTACCATGAAGCAGATTGTGGACTGCAACCTTGCACAGATCCCTGGTGGAGTCGAAGATGATCGTGATATTCTGGATCCAGAATATAGGAAGCATCGTATTAAGAACTTGCCCATTTCACCTCCATGCTGCTCAGTGTGTTGTGAGATTTTCACACCATTGCCCCATTGCGAATGGGGACCCCCCTCTTTTGCAAGTGGTAGTAGTGGTCTTAGGTTGCCTTTGTCGATGGTAGTTTTCAAGTCCTTAGGTTCGGCAAGTGAAGTTCGAGAGTTGGTTTTGGGCAATTTTGGCCTGCTGGGAAGTCAAGTCTGTCTGGAACATGGGCGAGAGTTGCGCTAAATCTTTCAGGAATATGGAATTGAAACCAAAGGATTTGCGATGAAACAAGTTTAAATCCTTTGAGAATCCTTGTTCTAGTTTCGATTTGATCTTAGAAAGTCAAAATAGATTGTGGGAGGTAGCCTTGCTGAAGGCACGCTGAATCCTGAAATTTGGCTAAGTCTTGAAATATTTAAAAAACCCCCAAAATCTAGAATCTGCACCTTAACTACTATGAAGCTGAAACCTATCTCAAATGTCCTTGTGGCGTGATTTCATTTCCTTCCTTGGAATGGTGATGTTTGGGGAAAGTTTTGATGGCACCGGATCTAAGGAAAGCAAGTTTTAGTGTGTTGAGTTTGGGCGGAATTGTCCCATCCATAGGACAATTTCACCATGGAGTTAGCTTGTCCTATAGACCATGAAATTCCGCTCCCCTTTATGTAGCTTTTGATGGAGTCTTTCGGCTTGGCAAAGAAGTTTGGGTGTTTTATTGAGAAGATTTCGGTCCAAGGAGGGAGAGCTTTCCTTGTCCTCCTTGGGCGGAATTGTCCCATGGATGGGACAATTCCACCCTCATCCTTTATTCCTCCTTGATGCAAGTCGGCCCCCCCCTTTAGCAAACAGTAAGAAACTAAATGAAACCAGTCGGCCTTTAGGGTGGTTTATTTTATTTGTTTTTTATTCTCCAATGCACGCAAGTCGGCCTCCTTGGGAGAGGTAACCAAGAAGGTATATAGGGAGGGCTGTTTCAAGTCATTTTACACTCAAATTAGCATCCGATTTCCCTCTTAAAGGAGCAGACCAGACTTAATTATTTCGAAATTCGTTTTTGGGAAGCAAAGCTTGTGGAAGATCTTCTTCTTTCCATTCATTCCCCCAACTTCTTCACAGCGAGGAACAAATTTGAATATCGTTTATGCAAGAAGGGAGCTGGCTGGTTGTGAAATCTCAGATTTTTCAGTAAGGTCGGGGTTTGATTGCTTTCGAATTTTGCCTTTGGTGGAAGATTGCGGGTATAGGTAGGGGGTGTTTTCGAAACTCTTCCCTTGCTCTCCTTTTCTTTTCACTCTAGTGAATCAAAATCTTAGTTCTTGTTGTAAAGAGATGTAATTTCAATGCAATCAAACTCTAAATTTATAATTCTGACATTCACTTCAAGCATCAAAATCTTAGAATTATGGGGAAGGCTACAGGTCTGATTGGGACTGATTTTTCTTTCCAAGTTGTAGAAGGGTAGTAAGGATGGCGGATTTGATTTGATTTCCGAGAAAGATCCTTTCCCCCATCTTCCTTAGTTTTCCTTTCTCAAGTTTTGGATCTTTAAAGGATGTTTAATTAAGGAAATAATCAGAATTTGAAATCTTGTCATAATCTGAGAATTGATAATCATGGCCGGTGGATTAAATCTTTAGATCTTCGAAAGGTAATTCATGGTAGAGAGATGTGTGGAAATCTGGAAATAGCTTCATGTTTAAAGTTTTGATCCAACTTCATTAGCTTCATCTAAGGGGTTTTATTTCCTAATTTCCTATCCTCAGATTTATAGCATCATGAACAAAGATAGCTAAGACGTGTTTCCTTGATGTTTTGTAGGGCAAGGAAATATTCGAGGCGTCAAGTGATGCTCCAAGTTCCAAGCTCGAGGATTTCAAATGAGAAAGGGAAAGACAACCAAGGAGAAAGGGCTGAATGGCAAATCTTGGAACTCTTGGCAATAGAATCATGGGAAGCCACTTTCCTTGGAGAGCAAATCTGGGAACAACTTAGAAGATCAAAGAAAGGATGGAATACATGACCTCCATCATCACGCCAACGAGTGGGAAGGAAGTTCACACCAAGTTACCGAAGGACAGGACATCAAGGCTATTCGAAGTGAGATCAAGTTGGGATTCAAGATCGAGATCAGAGGGACATGTCCAAGCACTTGAAGGCATTTTAGAGTTCGAGGATGTCAATCCAAATCGTGCCATGAGAAGATTTCCAAGGGCAAGGATGGGAGAGTTGAAAGGATGAAGCAATTTGGGAATATGCCATCATGTTGAGAAGCTGGGCAATGTTGAGTATCAAGAGATATTTTCTCTTCACAATCAGAGCTACAAGATAAGGCTGATGAGGTGACACCTAATTGTCTCCTCCAATCAGAAATTCCAGGTTCCAAGCACAAGCAATTATAGCGCGCCAAGTGTCGTATTTTCTCATTGGTTGAGAAATCATTGTAATTTTCTTATTAGCCCATGATTTGGTGCCCTCGTGTAATTGGTTGTAAATTTGGCAACCCTAACTAGGGTTTATAGGATTGAATCTTGGCCCTTGATTTCAAATGAATCTTGGCCCTTCGTTGGAATTGGACATCTATAAAAGGCCAAGCCCTTCTCATTTGTAAAGGATCATTAGAGAGATTCAAGAGCTAAGGAGCATTAGATTAGAGTAGGAGAAAAGATAGAATAGAGTAGGCTAGCCAAGGAAGACTTGATCAAATTGTTGATATAATACTACCAAAATTATTCCTTCTTTCATTGTTGATTTTCATGGTGAATGTATGTGATGTTTGGAGTATTGCATGATTTCTTCAAATCTCTTACTTGGAGTAGATTTCCTTTTCATGTTATTAAAGTAGTTAGTTGGATGAAAGTAGCTGTGGATGTTTTCTTGTTTGACTCAAGTATACTAGGCCACTAGCCTCCTTGCTGATTGTGAGGAAGCCTGGTGTGGTAAGCTAGTCATTGCACTTAAGTTCAATTGACATTAGATCCTTAGTTTGTACTTCCGAGTTGGATTAAGGAAAAGGTGTTGATATGAAAACCATTCGAGATCCTTAGAAGCTTGCACTGGGTGGGGTCGAGGTCGCAGGCAAGCCTCCATTTGGTAGAGTCCAAGTCATCCATGATTCCTTGCATTCCTAGTTAGGAGTAGAAGTCGCAGTAGAAGTAGTTTAAGAGAGTTGTGAAATGAAGTTGAGAGAAACATTCGAGTATACATTGCAAGCTAAGCCCGACTACCATTGAATGAATAGCGTAAGTCCCCTTAGGTGGTTAACCAACAAATCACATCATTTCAACTGAGCCAGTCATTCCACAAGTTTAGGAACCTTGGAGTCATTCCATGATCTCAAATTGCAAAGCTTAGCATGGGAGATGACTTTGATCAAGAGAGGATTTAATGTTCTGTGTTTCACATTGAAGCATTGAGTGTTCAATCCTGCATGTTATGTAAGTGGAACAAAACTCGCATCAACACAGTGAAAGAAAGTATGTCCATTTGGGACAGATTTCAGAGCGTCTTAGCCAATACAAATATTTGGCTGAAAAAGAGGGGTATGAGAAGTATTAAAATCAAGCCGGGAAAGATTTTGATCTTGCTAGTCCGATAGGTTTAAAATCGGAGGTTCGAGGTAAAGGAAAAGGAGAAGCCTTAGCATCAGAGGTTAAGACTATTCAGAAGCTCGCCATCAAGGGAGGAAAACTCATGATTAAGGCTCCTACACCCGGTGCGACTTCCGAAGCAAAGGGGCCTGAAATGATTCGAATCTCGGATAGTGAAGAAGAATTGCAGGATTCAGTTACTCCCGAGTTACCACGAATACAGAAGGCGGATGAAATCCAGGCCATGACTGAATTGGCGCTAGAGATGGAGGAGCCTCCTATGTCACCACTTGACATAGATGTCGATTCCTTGACGATACATTTGCCTTCCATATTCTCAACAACCATTGAGCCAGCTATACCCATCTCCGCGGCTCCAACACAAAAAGAAGATTTGTCACGTGTCTTTGATGAATTATCTGAGGATTTGCCCAAGTTAGATACGCTCATGGGAAATAACAATCTGACATCTGCACAGATTGAAGTATTCATGGGAAAGGAAGTTCGGGAAGATTCATTCGCAACAATAGTGCAAGAAGAGGCACTCATCATAGTTGCCCCTACTACTTCTCAAGCAGATGTAGTGACCACCATGGTGACGACTGATGGTTCTCTCTCTTTCACTTTACCTTCTCGGTTGGGTGTTATCACTCAAAAGAGGAAGAAGTTGGAGATGCCTCCAGAAGAGTTTGATCTTGCCCCAAAGAGCAAAACCCGAGCTGTGAAGAACTAAGAAAGCTAAAGTGATCTCAAAGGTCATCATTGATGATCAAAACGCTAAGTATGTTGAAGTAGCTAAACCACTTTCAAGAAAGACAACAGATGAACTTGAGACCACAGACTACAAGGTCACTGTTGATGCGAGTTTTGTACCACTACATAACATATAGGATTTAGACACTTGATATAGGATATCAAGCACTCAACCCTCTCTTGAAAAGCATACACTCACAAAGATCGTGAGTAAACACTCCAAGGTTCCTTTCCCGTGGATCCTAACTCAGGTATATTGATGTGATTTGCTGATAATCACTTTGGCGAACTTACGTAGTTTCTTCAAAGATACTGACTTCTGACTATGATGATGATGGATTCTAGCTTTTCGATGTATATTCCCTTTATCTCTCCTCTTGAATTTACATCACTTCCAAATTCACTCCAATCTCCCTCTTGAATTTATATCACTTCCCACTTCACTCTAATCTCCAACTACTAAACTACTCACTGCTTAACTGCTACTCCTAAGGATGAAGAAACTAACAAGTGGACGGGGATCGAACCAAACGGAAGCTTACCAGCGGTGTTACTCCCATAGGTGCAAAGATTCGAAGGAAACAAGACTAGAATATCACGCAAGGCTTCCTAACAAGCCGCTAGGATGCTAGTGACCTAGTTTATGATCCCTATCAAAACACTTGCCAATATCACCAT
>MU223431.1:2499612-2509649 GCA_018584345.1 Thuja plicata | reverse complement strand
CCCCGCCCAGTCATGGGACTGTCATCATACAGTTCCAAACTTCACGCTCATTGAACCATCTTACCTCCACCAATTCCTCAAAGCTTCACTCCTTCAACACTCCGATTTCATCACTAAACATGCTGAGCCTATACTACATTTTACTAGTTTGAAGTGTCAAGGAAGAGGTGGCGGAATTCTTTATGTCATGGGACAGAGAGTCCCATGGCTGGGCGGCCCCCGCCCAGTCATGGGACAGTCACTATATTTCCTTAAACTTTAGCTTTCCACCACTTTGGACACCTCCATTCGACACATGCCACTCTTATCACCTTACTCCTTCATCTCCTCATCAAGTATGTCAAGCTTGTCTCAGGTCTCACCGAATTTCAAAGCCAAAAAGGGGATAGCGGAATTCACTGAGGCATAGGACATGGTGTCATTTAAATCTCAGACCTTAAGTTTTAAGTCTCTTTACTTCCTTTGCTCATCATACTCCCTATTTGTCACTATATCCTTCAAGCATCCCCTTGTGACAGCCCTTTAGAAGGCTATGGAAGGGAGCGGAATCTCTAATGGTATAAGACATGGAGTTCCATGGCTGGGCGGGCCCCGCCCAGTCATGGAATTGTTATATATCATGAAGCTTATGACTCCAAATTCACTCAAACAGTCACCTTAAACACTTCCTTTGTGCCTTGATTCCATTCTTCAATTTTCATTCCCTTGTCTTTGTAACATTTCACATCCAAGCACACAAGAGGGGGGGCGGAAAATTGCAAGGCATAGGACAGGGTGTCCATGGCTGGGCGGCCCCCGCCCAGTCATGGACAGATACATATGTTAACTTCCAGCCTTCCAATCCCATTCAAACACTCACCTCATCCAACACTTAAGTACTTCCACTTTCATTTTCACTTTGCCCCCAAAGATTGCTGATAGCTTTCATCACTCCAAACATATAAGGAAAAGGGCGGGGAAATGTCACCCATAGGACAAGGTGTCCTATGGCTGGGCGGCCCCCGCCCAGTCATAGGACAGGCCTACATATCAATTTCATGCAATCAGATTTTGGTTAAAAACAATTGCCCCTTCAAACATACAAACGTTACCATTTCATTTCTCCTTCTTGCCTTTAAGGATGCCATCAGTTCTTCATTACTCCAACATAGGGGATGGCGGGGAAATCCAGCCCATAGGACAAGGTGTCCCATGGCTGGGCGGCCCCCGCCCAGTCATGGGACAAGCCTACATATCTTCATGCATCAAAATGCCTTCACTCAAACACTCTTCCAAGATGCATCCAAACGGTTCTAGTTCAGATTTCACATATAGATTTCGAGTTCCACGTTGTATTCCAGATTTCAGCGCCATTTTAGCAAAATCAGATTTCGTTATCATGCTCCAAGTGTTTCGTGTTAGATCATACCATGATCAAGCTCAGACCTCATGCAACATGAAGTTCAAATTGCATCATTATCAAGTTCAGATTTCATATGTTCAAGTTCTGATTTTAAATTCATGCCATGACAGCCGGATTCACAATTCAGATTTCCAATGTAAATTTCGAGTTTCACCATCAAGTTTCAAGCTCAAAGTATCAGATTTCAATCATTTCAAAAGGGCCATAGTTCAAATTACAAGCCATGTTTCCAGCTTTCAAGCACTCATTGTTCAACTTTCAACTTCATACTTCCAAGTTCAGATTACAAAGCCTTTTCAACCATTGCTAGACAACCACTCACCTCACCTTGCTGCCATCTACAGACCAGACTTCGAGCACCTGAGAAAATTTTCAACAGGGGGTCCCCAAATTGGGGCGAGTTGTGAAGACCTCACAACATCTGGCGACTCCACTGGTGAAATGTTCCTGAACATTTCAAGAATAAGATGACACGGAACAAGAAATCTTATGATGGCTTACTTGAAAACCCACTTAAGGACAAGTACTCAATGCCGGAAGAACCGTCAAGTTGATCCTAAGCTTCCTGACCATAAGTTGCTCACGTGTGTGCAAAGTGATTTATTCCCCGCTCAACAAGAAATTGGTATCAATCGGATCCACTAAACTTAGCTATTATAATATCCTTACCTCAAAAGCATCCTGGATAGAGCCCCGCTGCCAGTCAGGCGTCCATAGCCCCGACGGAGTTATCGCTGTGGCACCACAACCACGGTTCTACCTTTAGTGACTACTTAGTAACACCGGTAGAGGTGATTGCACGCCCTCAGAGCCAATTTTAATCTTTTCACTTTTCAACTTGATAATGCCCTCTTGCATTTGATTTTCATTTTCTTTTCTCTTTTCTTTTGATATTTCTTTACTTTTCTCTTTTCAAATCTTTTGTTTGGCTTGCAGGCAATGAAGCCCGCGGAGGGTTTGGAAGACCACAGTGGCGCTGAGGCAGGTGTAAGGTTTTCACCAAGTCCAGCTTCACTTCAAAACGCCAAGACCTCGGAACAATTAAGTGTGAGCATAATGTTGCAACCATGTCAGAGATAACTTAAGGACCCCTATCGGGCTGGACCCACATTTAGTACAAGTCCTACCATAGATCAACAACGGAGCACACCCTGAAATCCTCGAACCTTGTTAGAGTATTCTAGAAATGAGCAGGACGGACTCCTGCTTTATCGCCAGAGCTGAAAGACCTACACTCCTCACCCACGAGTGATAACTTGGACCCCCTTTACGAGACCACAAAATTCCGAAACCAAAACTACTCCAACTAAGGGAAGCTGAAAGACTCCAAGCCAACGAGCTTGGCACAAACTACGCTCGAGCTCCCTCAAACGCCCAAACTAACCAAACAAAAGCAAACTACTCTAACCAACTGAAAGGAAACCTAACCTAAACCAAACACGAAAGCAAAACTAAACTACCAACTTGGGCCAAATGGTCCAAGACAAACTCTACTCTACTAACCGAAAGCAAACTAAACTACTAACTGAAAGCAAACTACTCTACTATGTACAAGGAAGGCCCCGGACGGAGTCCTAGGCCTGGAAATAATGCTTGAGGAACTGCCCGTTGACAGGCAACGGGACTTCTCCTCCAGTGAGTGTCTTAAGTTTAAACGCATTATCTCCAATGATCTCAGCAATTTGAAAAGGACCTTTCCAAAGTTTGTCAAATTTATCGTGTTGTCCTTTCTTCTCATGGGCTTTATCCCAATATAAGACCAAATCAGAAATCCTGAAGGCCTTGTTCTGTGCTTTCCTGTCAAACCAACGTTTTACTACCCCTTGATGTTTAGCAAACTTTTCTAGGGCTTCATCTCTTCTTTCGTCCAACTGCATCAGTTGAGTTAACCTGACTTGGACACGGTCTTCATCTTCATCGTAATACTCCTGTATGAACTTCAARGTCGGGATTTTTAAATGGATAGGAAATACAGGGTCCTGGCCATAAACTAGATGGTAAGGGGAAATCCCTATAGATCCTTTGACTCTCGTTCTATCTGCCCACAAAGCATATCTCAATTGGGTGTGCCAGTCTCTCGGATTTCTGTCTAAAAGTTTTCTGATCACAGTCAAAAGGTTCTTATTTGTAGATTCAGCTAGGCCATTTCCCTGAGGATAATACCCTGATGAGAATTTCAAAATAGTTCTGTGATCAAATGCCCAATTATGAAATTTCAATGAAATAAAGGCAGAACCATTATCACATACTAGAGCAGAAGGACATCCAAACCTCGTAGTAATTCTTTCTTCTAAAAACTTGATAACAACTTCAGCAGTGCAATTCTTGAAAGCTTGGGCTTCTGACCATCGAGTACAGTAGTCAGTTGCGGTTAGAATATACATGTGTTGCGCAGAGGAGGGCGGGTTGATGGGACCAATGAAATCAAGTCCCCACATCGCGAAAGGTCTCACCTCCGTGACAGGCTGCAAAGGCATAGCTGGATTTCTTTCCTTTCTTGTCGATGTCTGGCAGACATGGCAAGTCTTTACATGCTCGTGTGTATCCTTGAACAATGTTGGCCAATAGTATCCTGCTCTTAGTATCCAATGTGCTGTGGCCAAATCAGACCCATGGCCGGTTCCCCACTTGTCATGAAAATGTTCTAAGATATTCCTAGCTTCATCTTTCCCGACACATCTCAAATATATTCCTTCATGATTCTGCTTGTACAAGACTACACCTTGCAACATATATCTTTTAGCTTTGAATCTTAATGCTCGCTTCTGTACTGGGTTCAAATGTGAGGGGCACCTATGATTTAGCAAATAATTGATGATATCCTGGTACCATTCATCTGGACTCACGTCCTCCAACTCATAAACTTGTTGCACCAGTCCAGGTCCTTCTGATGCCATCGTTTGCGCTAATTGTTGACCTCTAACCAGCTTCATTGGTTGAATCTCTATATCGTATTCTTGGATAGTGGCGACCCACTTTCCTCTTCTTTCTCCGAGTTCACTCTGCATCAATAAAGTCTTCACTGTTATGTCAGGCACTATTGCATTGACCTTGCTCCTTAAGATATAGTGTCTGAACTTCTTTGTAGCCTTCACCAAAGCGTAAGCTTGCTTCTCCACGCTCGGGTAATTCAACTCAGCTTCTCTAAAAGGCGTGCTCATAAACGCTATCGGGTGTTCTTCGCCTTCTTCATTTTTCTGTGTTAGGATAGCAGCGCATGCATGATCTGAGGCAAAAGAGTATATATTGAAAGGCCTCCCATAATCTGGACTAACCAAAACTGGAGCATTTACAATGGCTTGCTTGATTTCCTCGAAAGCCTTCTTTGCTGCTGACGTCCAATCCATCTTCGCATCCTTCTTTAACATGTCATTCATCGGCTTTACTATCTCTGCAAATGCGGAAATGAACTTTCTTACAAAATTAATCTTCCCAAAGAAAGACTTGAGCTCCTTCTTGCTAGCTGGTAAACTGAGTTTGGAAATCGCCTCTACTCTCTCTGGATCTATCATGATTCCTCTTTCTGAAATAATATGTCCCAAAAGTCGCCCTTCGGTGACCCCGAACATGCACTTCTTTGGATTTAAAGAAACTCCAAACTTCCGGCATCTTACGAAAACTTTCCTCAGATCTAGGATATGATCTTCTCTGTTCTTTGAAAACACGGTGATATCATCCATGTAGATGATAATACACTTATCTTTTAAGTCCTTGAAAGCGAAATCCATAGCTCTTTGGAAGGTTGCACCTGCGTTGATCAGGCCAAAAGGCATCCTTCTGTAAGCGAATGTTCCCCACTTCGTGGTGAAAGCTGTCTTTAATCTATCTTCTTCTTCTACGATCACCTGGTTGTAGCCTGAATATCCGTCCATGAAAGTCATCATTTGTGCTCCATTTACAATCTGCAAAACCTCATCCAATGATGGCAGTGGATAATTATCCTTCTCCGAAGCTCTGTTCAAATTCCTAAAGTCCACACATAACCTTATTTCTCCGTTCTTCTTTCTAACTGGGACGAGATTGGCGACCCACGTTGAGTGTCTTACGGGGAAGATAATCCCTGCGTTCAGCAGCTTCTTCACTTCCTGAAAAATCAATGGTTCTATCAAAGGATTAACTGGCCTCTGTCGTTGCCTGAATGGCTTGCTCTCTTTCTTTAGTGGAATAGTATGCGTGATGATAGAGGGGTCATAAGTCTTCAAGTCCTCATATCCCCAAGCAATTACGTCTGGGAATTCCCTCATCAAACCAAGTATATCTGCTTTCTCTTGTGGTGTGCAAACTTTCCCGATATGCACTATCTTATGACTATCTTCAGTGCCTAGATTTACCTTCTCACATTCATCACCCCCTATGGGTTGATATGGAACTTTGTTGAATTGATCAATATCAAATATCCTTTCGAGCTCAATCATTCCCTTAGGAATAGTGTTTGTTTTCAGGTCCATTATCTCTTCTGGATCAATTTCTGCTTCTTCGTCTACCTCTCCGTCAATGATCTGTGCGGTGAATACATCTGAATTGGTCAGGAACTTGAGGATATGCCTGTCATCTTCGAATACTTGAAAGTTCCTGACATTGTCGGGTACCGATGGAACTGATGCTAATTCAACCTTAAACTTCTTCAATCCTTCCAACTTGATGGGTGCCAACGAGCTTGCAGCTTGTGCGAGGGCATTAGCCACTTGGTTGTTGGTTCTATAGCTAAACTTGATATTGAAGGCATCGAAGTCCTCTATCAGGTCCCACACTCTATTTCGGTATCTTTTCAATCTTTTGTCATTACAAGCAAACTTCTGCTTCACCTGCTCAGTCACTAAATATGAATCCCCGGACACATGAAGTATCTTGGCACCCTTCTTTATAGCACACAACAGGCCTAAAATCAAAGCTTCATATTCCGCCATGTTGTTGGTGCATGGAAATTGTAGTCTATGTGCCGCTAAATATGTTGCCCCTGCTGGGCTGACTAGCTCAAATCCGGCTCCGGCTCCCTGCTTGGTCCTAGAACCATCAAATCTTAGAGTCCAGACTCCGTCTCTCCCAAGATGTTCCCTCTGGGAATCCTTGAATTTATCTGATTTCTCATTCTTTCTGGTTTCTCCATTGGGTGGTGTCATCTGGTTCCTCATTTCACCCATTTTACTACTTTCTGCTTCATCAACTTGCAAGACTTCAAGCTTTTGTTTGCCAGTGTGATCTTCGCTCTTTAAGGCCCCTGGGACTCTCTTTTCCACTTGTTCTAGTGCAACTTTGCACAAAGAACAAGATAGCTCTGAATGAAAGGCGTTGTGAATTCTACACCAATTGGGCAACAATAGATCTCTCACTGATGTTCTGATACCCAACTCCACACCTTGCTGTGCGGTTCTTAACACGAAGTTTCTGAAATTCTCGAACATATTTTCACCTTCATCCGATGAAGTGTCTGGGTCTGACTCAATTAGCATCTCCGTGGATTCCTTAGCTTCACTTATGATACTTAGTGTCAAGACTTCTGCCTTCTTTAGTTTATAGGTGCCTAAGTCTGTCTCTGCAAACAAAACTTCATTCGGTTCCCCGTTCTCAGTAACTGTCAGTCTTAATCTCGGGGTACTATCAATTCTGATTTGGTTGGCAAGCCCCCTCCATGGGAGCCACATGTGAGAAAAGTCAGTTGCCATATAGCCATTCAACCTTCTAGCCCAATCCCTTCCTAGGATCAAACCATAAGAATCTGCCACATCTACTACTGAAATATCTACCATGTGTTCCATCCTGGGGTCCGAAGCCAACTGCATATGTATGTTGTGTAATTCCCCTATCACTGGGACTTCAGTCTTGTCGAGCTGGGTAACCCTCTTATTCGATCCTAAAGGCGTGATTCCCAACTTTCTGCAAATTGTCAAAGGCATAACATTGCTCGAAGCTCCTGAATCTATTAGACAATTATGAAGAAGCTTTCCAAATATCCTTACTGAAAGCAAGAACGGGGCTGGTTCATCTTTTCCCTGATAATAAACTACCGGCGTCTTGTGTACTTGCTTAGGCTTAACTCCAAAATCTGTTGGTCTAACTGTTTCTTCGACCTTCACTGTTTCTCTATTTTCCCCTGGTTCCGGAGTCCTTGGGGCTTGCTGCGCTACAGGCGCTGATCCTTGAGCCACATAAACTGGCTGAGGCTCTGGCTGTCTGTTAAAGTTACTGATATCGCCATAAGCAACTTCCCGTGTATAACTCCTTTCTTCATCATATAAGACTCCTTGAGACGAATTCGATGTGTTCCCTCCTGGAACATTTTGTATTACGTGTACTGAATTAGGAGGAGGTCTTCCTGCTGCAGGAGCTACTTGAGTGGTTGATGTTGCACCTTGAGGGCGAGGCCCTTGTGGTTTGTTATCCTTCAAACTATTAAGGAGAGCATCCTTAATCTCCGTCACTCTTAACAGCTCAAACAATGGGAGATTGATCTTAATCTTCTTCATCTCCTCTGTTACACTTTGTCCTAATCTCTTCAATTCATCATTCGCCATAGAATTGTTCACTGTCCTTCCTCGGTTTGCTTCTTGTGTAGACATAGCACTTTGTGATCCTTGAACATCCTGATTACTTTGTTGTGTGCTCTGCTGGGAACTTTGTTGTCCATTGCCACTGTTGTTGTTATTACCTTGTCTGTACTCAGGTGAATCCCGCGGAGGATTCGGTACATTGCTTGCATTTGGATGCGGAGGCGTATTGTAATTGTTCGGAGGTACGGAGGATGTAAAGGGTCCATCATTCCTCCTGCCATTATTATTCCTTTGATAGAATCTAGCATTGCTTGCTGGCTGTTGGAATGCCTGGTTCCCACCTGTCCCTTGAACTAAAACAGCATCACCTAAAGGTGGGAAAGAGAAATCCGACCCGTTGCTATATCCATTTTGATCTATCATCTCACTAACTGGCCCATTCGCTGATTCAGGGGGAAATCTCCCTTGATTTTCTTCATATGCCTCAAATTCTGGTGGGAATGAAATCTGCTCGAAAGTCAAACATTGGTCATATCTAGTAGATGGGACAATTTCATATCCTGTGACTGCAATCTCTTCTTGACCAATTGACTCATCTACCACCTTCTGAAAAAGGTTAGATGCTTTCTTGAATTCAGCACATCCCAATTCTGAATGTTGATCAGTCTCATGGAATCTGCAGTATTGAGACAAAGCTGATTCAGCTAGAAAAATTCTCTCCACTGGCCTACTATCTGTTGGTGCTTGACTATCAAGTGGCGACACCACATTTCCATTATTCGGGCCAGTGTTCCATGTTCTTTTCTGATTAAACTGATTGCTATTCCCTTGATCTTGGGACTGGTTACCACTCTGGTGGTTGTTATTGTGATTGCCCTTCTGATATCCACCACCTTGGTTGTTCCTCTGGTAGTCTCTATCTTGATGATTCCTCTGGTATCCACCATCATAGTTATTTCTTTGGTAACCACCTTGAAAATTGTTTCCACTTTGATGACCCCCTTGGTAGCCTCCTTGATTATTCCTTTGGCTAGCTTGAAGCTGGTTATTCTGATTCCTCAAGTAGGTAACCTCGGTGGATAGTTTCTTTACTTGCTCCACTAATTCTTTCATTTCATCTCTTTCTTCTTGTGTTCTAGTGGATGTACTTGCTCCTTGTAAATAGACCGGCATTGGTGGCGCTGTTTGAGACAACGGAGGTCCTGGATGAACCACCAACTGATTCATGGGCGCTTGGTACGCAAGCTGTGTAACTGGATTATTCGGATACTGGACACTTGGGGGTTCCAAACCTTGTTGACCCAATTGCTTGCCTATCTCAATCGCTTTAGCATAAGCGGCATTCAATGTTGCAGGGGTAGGATTTGCCATTCTTGTGAACATAGCCGTCTGACTGTCTAAGGCATTGTAGTATGCCTCCAAAGCACCTGTCTCCTGAATTGTATAAGGGGCTTGCAATCTTGTGTAAGCCTTGTGGAAACGGTTATTGAATGAACTTATTGATTCTTTATCATGTCTCCTGATGTCCACAAACATCTTATGTAGCTCCAATGGCGTGGTAGGCATGCCAAACTTCCCTATGAATGCTTCTCTAAGTTGCAGCCATCCTGTTATGGATGACACGGGTAAGTTGACAAACCAATAGTAGGGCTCGTCTGATAATGAGTAAGGAAACAACCTACAAGCCACATCTTCATGCTGAATCCTTCTATTGCACAAAGCATCTTCAAAGACCTTGATATGCTCCTCGGCTGTACGATTGGGATCGTTGACAAAGAACTTGGAGCAAAATCCTGGCGGATTCTTTGGTAAATCATGGTATTGTTGAAATAAGATGGGCGAGGCATTGTTCTGAATCCACGGAGGCTGAGCCATTGCTGCTTGATTAACTAGAGCTTGAACTGGCTGACCCACTGGGGTCTGTATATTTGAAACTTCGGGAACTTGAGCTGGGGTACTTGAGGGGGTAGCCAAACTTGCAGTATTTGCTATCCAATGATTCCTTCCTTTCTTGTGAAATTGCAACTCAACTAGGTCTTCTTCCTGGTGTGGAGTGGATCTCAACAACCTTTGCTTTCTATCCGATTGTAATCTTTCAAACCTTTCGGGAGAGAAAGATCCAATTCTTCTATCCAGCTTGATTGTAG
>MU223431.1:2473341-2494863 GCA_018584345.1 Thuja plicata | reverse complement strand
GTTGTATTCCAGATTTCAGCGCCATTTTAGCAAAATCAGATTTCGTTATCATGCTCCAAGTGTTTCGTGTTAGATCATACCATGATCAAGCTCAGACCTCATGCAACATGAAGTTCAAATTGCATCATTATCAAGTTCAGATTTCATATGTTCAAGTTCTGATTTTAAATTCATGCCATGACAGCCGGATTCACAATTCAGATTTCCAATGTAAATTTCGAGTTTCACCATCAAGTTTCAAGCTCAAAGTATCAGATTTCAATCATTTCAAAAGGGCCATAGTTCAAATTACAAGCCATGTTTCCAGCTTTCAAGCACTCATTGTTCAACTTTCAACTTCATACTTCCAAGTTCAGATTACAAAGCCTTTTCAACCATTGCTAGACAACCACTCACCTCACCTTGCTGCCATCTACAGACCAGACTTCGAGCACCTGAGAAAATTTTCAACAGGGGGTCCCCAAATTGGGGCGAGTTGTGAAGACCTCACAACAGTCACCAGGGTGGAGCTTGGTAAACGGTCATTTGCAGGTTGTCAATTGGATGCCCACGATGCATTGGATCAATATACAAAGAGAATTGATAAGCTTTGGTAGAAGAAACACCTGCTGAAGGAAGAGAATATTCGTCTTAGTGAGGCTCTTGAAAGGGTTTCTTCTTCTCAGCATGTGAATTTGTGTTCAGAAGATACATGGCAATGCATTGAGCGTCTAGAGAGATAAACCAAGCTGATAGATGACTGGGGCATCCAACTTGAAAATCAAGGAATATTGGTCATCAGGGATGCATACCGCATATTCAGGAATGTCAAGAAAACTACTAATCGGCTGCAAGAGTTGGTTGAATCCTTCAATTAGCAATTAAAAACCCTAAGTGAAGACTTAGACGTATGGAAAAGAATGGCAAAAGCCGATCTTGATATCCTATGCACCTACGAGATAGTCTCTTCAAAAGAGATGTATTTTGAATTCTTGGATCAGATGGTGAGCAAGGAATAAGTTCTAAAGAACTTGATAACAAAAGTTCACGAGGCTATACGGGAATGCACCGAGCATAAAGAAATTGTTGTCAAAACCTTTGAAGAATTGACTTGCAAGCTGATGGTAGATGATGGAGAGTTGATTTCTGAGGAGCAGGTCATATCAGGGTTTGCACAAGTCATTCATCAGGAACTGGAGATTGACACTTTCAGTTGTAGTTCCATAGATAAGCTGACAAGCTTCAGAGTTGTCTTGAATCAACTGCAGAAGAACCTAGGCGGGTATAATGGTGTGGTTTCAAAAGCGGCAAGTGTTGCACATAAGACTGTGAACATTGCTCAACACAGAGGTGCACCAGATCCGGCTATCGTACACAAGTCTCTTTGTCAATTTAACACTTGTATCATTTTTCTTTAAAAAGTGTTGTTAGGACACTTAGTTTTCTAGAAGTGTAGAATCTTTGACAGATTGCACGAAAGTATGTAAAACATTCTTATGAAATCACGCTGCAAGTACATTAGGTCCTGCAGCATTGAATAAGTCAAAGTTAGTTAGTTGTAGATAAGCTTTGAATAGGTCAAATATAGTTAGGGATAAGGATTGAATAAATCAAAGTGGTTAAGGGTTTCCCATTTCTTCTCCACTTTCCTCTCTTCTCTTTTCCTATATAAAGGAGGGAGCTCATTGTAAATATTCATCTTTTGTTGTGTGCAAGTAAACTATAGACAAAACTGTAATATTCTGAAGACTTTGTGTTTCATTGTAAGAGAGTTGAGCATCTGAATAAAAGGAATAGAGATTGACAAACTTTGAGTTGTCTTGATATTTGATAAAAGTTTTCTTTTGCTACATTTGTTAATCCTTGATTCAGATTGAATAGTTAACTTGTTTATTTCATCTGAGCATCTTTAATCCAAGTTTTCTGAAGACTTTGTGCTTCAGAAGATCGGGGTTATTACAGAGAGTAGTGGCTGTAACATTCTAAAGGTGAAGACTTTGGGCTTCAGTGTTGGAATTTTAGATTAATTAGAGGATGTTCAAGGGAAGAATTTGAGCTTTCTTGAACATCTGAAACTAGATTACTTATTTGAAGTGAGGACAAGAGACTTTGAGCTCTTGTGTCATTTCATCTTTAGATAAAACTCACTATTGCCTCAAACGATTGTTCTTACGTCAATCTTTGAGCCACCCGTATTACTGTAGCAAGGAGAACTGTGTTACAGTTCAGTTTTACTTGAAGGCACCTGCGGTAAGAAGGGAGCCTCCCCTATTGCTGAGAGGAGAGAGTAATCTCACATACTGCTGCCTAAAGGATACATTTTGCCAAGTTGTAGTCTTAGTGACTTGTAAAATGTTTAGCCAACAGTTTCTGGCGACTCCGCTGGGGTTCTGAAAACATTTTTATCCAAGGTTGATAAGAAGTTCGAATGAGAAGACTTTGAGCTTCTACTTGATTTTCTTGTCCCGGAGAAGCAACAAAGGACTTTGTGCCTTCATGGACACTTTTCTTCTTTAAACATTTTGTTGCTGTTTTATAAGTCTTTTACATACTTAGTCCTATTTAGACGTGTTAAGAAGCAAATACAACAATAGGTATGAACAAATTAGAAAGATTACACGTTGAATACAGATTTTCAGCAATATCATTTCCAGATTTCCAAGGAATAAATGACATGAAATTTGGACATCATATCAATACTAAAATCAGCACAAACATTACATTGCAACCATTAGACCAAGGGATTAGATCCTACCTTAATTCCTATGAAGAATCCAACCAGAGATGAAGTAAAGAAAAGAAGTCCAATCCACACACGAACAAAAATCAACTCCCCACTTATTCCAGCAAATTCCAAGGCAAATCAATCCAATCCAAGCAGTAGTATCACTCTTTCATACACAAGAATCAATCTCACAATGATGGAAACAAAATAATCAAGGATCTCCTCTCAAGCAATCACTTCCACTCACAAATCAATCACCATTTCGTCTTTGTAATCTCAAAGTTTCTCTTCAGATTTTTCCCACAGCAAGAACTTCTCAAAAATATTAAAATCAAACATTGAATCTCTCTTGGAGAGAGTTGTACAGGAAACAATTACTTCCCTCTCCAATAACAAATAAAAAACATAATTAATTAGAGAGGTATGAAAACATATTTCTCATATCATAATTACTATACTATATAATATAAAGTTATAAACCATATAATATTATTATATATATTAATTAATTAGCTACAATAAATGCCTCCCCACATAAATATTGAGTATAAAATATTATAACCTCATACTTACACTCATAATCGATAATTACAATAATACATTACATACAAGGTATGCATAGATTTATACCAAAGTCTATGTATATATATATATATATACACACACACATATATATATATATGTGTGTGTGTGTGTGAACCTATATATATATACATGCATATACTAGTGAAACATTAATAATTCTAATAATAACAAAGAACCAGTTGAGAGGAATAATTAATAATAGAACATTAGGACATTAGTCATATATCACCATATATATACATAGACATAAGTACACCATTTAACACTAATTAATTCAATGATTATGGCGATCATTAATCAACTTAATAATCACATCCAATAACACTGAAATAACCAAATAATCAATCGAAACCAATCCAAAAACACCTACATCTTGGAACATGGGAAATACTCCAAAACCACTTTAAGGATCCTTGAAACCCAAGCATAACAAGATCAAATGCATACATTGTGGAACATGAAATCAACCAAGATATAACCAATCTAAATCACGAAGGAACAACCAAATAAGGGGATCACAACAAACCATGCTCAGTTAGGTAACAGGTGAATTAGAACTTGTCACCCTGATAGTCTGACCAATAATACAAGGACATCACCGCTCTTCAATTAGAACAATATCATGGGATGACTCAGGTGGGCCTTGGTACTATCTCTCATCAACAACCATCGAGGATTTTGAGGGCACACTTAGACCTGTGTAGCCAGGTGAAGTCTATGCCAGGTACCTGCAAACCTACATCACAAAGCAAAGCATACATATGCATATATATATATATCTCATGGCAAACAGTGCAGACAATGAAAGGGATCGAGACATCAGGTGAGGAATACAACTTCGTCCCTCATCATAAAAACACATCATGGAGAGATCATCATAACACACACATAAGACA
Source organism: Thuja plicata (assembly GCA_018584345.1). NCBI lineage: Eukaryota > Viridiplantae > Streptophyta > Pinopsida > Cupressales > Cupressaceae > Thuja > Thuja plicata. The sequence continues at coordinate 2,490,678 of MU223431.1, read as the reverse complement.
TAATCATATCCTGATCATCATATAGCATAGGTTAGTCCTTAATCATAATCATAGAATTAAAACCATCATGTAGTAATCTTATAAACATAATCATAAAACATAAGTAGTGATCCTATAAATGTCAGTGTATCCATCATAACTCATCCAATAATCATCATAAATAAGTTCTATTGTCCTTAAACATGAAAAGTAATCCATCACATCTAATCAATGTCTGAAAATCCTGAACACACACACATATTGAAAAGGAAACATGTGAGAGGGTATTACAACTGTGGTAGACATCTCTCTTGGACTTGGTGTAGAAATGGCTTTAGGCAAACCCATCATGTCTCTTCCTCCAAACTCTAATATTTTTGTGTGGCATTATTGATAAACTATAAATATGATGTGGTTTGCCTGACCCTAATTGAATATGTGTGTGTGTGTGTGTATTTGTATATATTGTTTATGATTGCAAGGTTCAAGTCTTGGGGCACATTATTACAGAGATATTTAATTAGTGAGATGCAACCCTAACCCTAATTTGTTTCAATTGTGATTTTAGGGAAAATTCTACAGCAAATTAGGAAGGGGACATCACAATATTAGTGAGCAACCGATATAGGACATGTTAAGGTGTGGGAGTTGTCTATGAAGATATTATTGCTCATGATAAGAACTTTCAACCCATAACCACCAGCTGCCCTGGGTATACACAGAGATATTTTTGGAGGAGATCGCAGCAGGGTTAGAACCCCAAAATATCAGTCATTACTAGCCATATTCTTAATCTGTCCAGCCATCTCATTACAGTAGCAAGCCATAACAGTTTTAGGAATCTTTGGAGTTTGGACACATTTTCCACTCATTATCTTTGCCATATATTCCGATATGTTAAGCATTATCTTTTCTGTATAGTCTGATATATCAAGCATTTTCCACTCGTTATCTTTGCCATATACACAGTGAGATATTCTGGAAGAGATCACAGAAGGGTTATAACCCCATTTATCAGCCATTACTAGCAATATTCTCAGTTTTTTTGTGAATCTTTGGACACATTTTCTACTCATTATCTTTGACATATAGTCTGATATATTAATCAACAGTGGCTATGTAGAATATCAAACGTCACTATAGAAGGACATTGCAAATTGGTTGGAAGTACAGTTTGTATACAACCGAACCTCTGTTGGACAGTCATTGCTTATTTTTCCTACTGTAGCAGCATTCTTGGTATTTGCTTATTATAAATTTTTAGTTGCATACCATATGTTTGTTAAAATGCTGAAGTGTCAACTGCTGGCCAAATGTTTATTATAATTCTTGAATTTATATAGTAGGAACAATATTGTGGATTTCTAAGAATGTGGTTGTATGACAACTGTTTGCTAAAATGTCTAGTTAAAACTCAATGAATGCAAAGCGTATATAATTATGTCAATAAATTGGTGAGTTAATTGCAACTGCTAAAAGTATTTAGATCAGAAATATTGAATGCATTGTTGCTTGCCAACTATTTGATGTAATGTCTGTGAGCTAAAGTCAAAAAATTTGCAAGCTTCTTTAAATATCCTGGTAGGGACATTACACTCTACTCTAGGGTACTTCAGGAAACCATGCTTTTGCGATAGAGCCATTCATTTGCATTAAATTATGTGATCTAAATCCCATTAATTGTTGTGGTATTCTCCTCAATAGATATTATTAGGATGATAGGGGAGTTTATGAGGAAATCCTCTCTTTAAGTTTGTAGCGGAATTTTCTAATAATCTATTCCTAAGATTGAAGCAAGTAATTAGATTGCTGGTTATGTACACTATACAAATAATATTTTGGGGTTTTTGCATTCAAACAAAATACTTGAAGTAACAATCTAGACCTATATTTTGATCTCAGAGGTAGGAGCACAAGAGTGAGAGTACTTATTCTACCACAAAATTTTCTAGTTTTGTAGCTAAACTATTAAGATGAATACGAACAATGAAACTAAATTTTGTGTGGCATCTACCTTCTACCTTGGAAAGTAGCTTTGTATGCTTTGGAGTTGTTGCTTGCATTCAATCTTGTTCTTCATTACATGTTATAAGTATTGTGTTTCTTGTTCAAATCAATCCATATAAAGATTTACTAACAATATAAAGATTAGAAGATTATCTACTGGAATTCTCATTTCTTACTCTTCCTTGTCAAGGAACTTGGCACTTGGCACCACAAACAAAACATAATTCAATTTATGTGGTACCCAATCAACCTACTTCATAAGAGGAGCCCCCACATATTTTGATTCTTCCTAGCATACAAATTTTGTTCTATAGGTGGAAGAAGATGCATTTAAGACATTGAGACTAGAACTAGGGCTTGCTATTGCATCACAAACACCCTTTAAAGGGTATATGAATGCCTCTTCAAGATTTTCTTTTTGAAGTAGGTAGAGTGCAAAGAACCATGTCTCCTTGGGAAAAATAAACCTCATGTATCAAAATTATGTGAAATTTGGGGAGGCATCCTCACTATCCAGATGTGTTCCTAAAGCTTTTGTAAGGATCCATTTTATTTCCTCATGATCACAACATGGTTTTAATTTTTTATTTAATGATGCTAGGACTCCCTAGGCAAAACAAGTCACATTGTACACAAATGATGCCAAGATCTATTTTGAATTGTCTTCCATTGTCATCAATAAACTGGGGACATCTTACTAATGCACATAGATGAAGTGATGAGTACAGTAATGTTTATAATATTCTATTCTATGGTTTATTTTGGGAATAGTATTAAATTAGCACATTATACAGTTTCTCATTGTGCTATTGTGAAATGTAGATTCCCTTTTAGTATTAATTAGAGAGTGATTACACTCAAAGTTGCATTATTGTACCAAGCAGTAAATTGTGCTGTCCTCACATTTAACCAATTGTGTTGTCTTGCGTAGATTTATGGAGCCATTGACCTCAAGGGTGCCATTAATGGTGATAGAAGGAAATCATGAAATAGAGGCTCAAGCAAAAGGAGCCAATTTTACCTCGTACAAGGCTCGATTTTCTGTACCTTCTCAAGAATGTAGCTCAAACAGTAGTTTCTATTATTCCTTCAATATGGGAGGAATACATTTCATCATGCTGGGAGCATATGTTAACTACAGAAAATTTGGTAAAAAAAGTGTCCACTTTTGACATTATTTTTGCAAACTTGTTATGTTGAATGGTCCATTTTCAATTCTCCTTCAAAATATGTGAAGTTTGTCAACTTAGCGCTAAAATATTCATCAGAAATTCTAAATATCAATTTGTACTGTTAAGTTAAAATTATATGTAGTTTTGAAATTCTACTTTTCAATGTATTAATTGTCAAAATGCTGTTCTACAACCATCTTCAAACGATCTAATGCTTTCATATACTTTTCTTAATATAGGCATGCAATATGATTGGCTAAAGAAAGATTTGGCAAATGTAGATCGACAATTTACACCATGGCTTGTTGCGTCATGGCATCCACCTTGGTATAATAGTTACTCTTCTCATTACCAAGAGTTTGAATGTATGAGGCAAGAAATGGAACACCTTTTGTATGAGTTTGGTGTGGACATAGTATTCTCTGGCCATGTAAGTGATCGTAATTATTTCATTCTCTGCATTATCGAAACCTTATGATACATACAAAAATACGCGTACTAAGAAAATAAAGAAAGAAAATTTGAAAAAAAAAGAACCAATGGCTTTGAGATATAAATATTTCTTTTTATCATCTTACACTATGTGCTTCTTATTGCTTTCAAGTGAGGTTGGAAATAACAAAACAAAAAGATGTAATGGAAGGTTCCTATATAGTGTGGCTCAGTGTGATAAAAAATGTAAATCATGAGCACATTATTGATCTTCAATAATGATTCCAGAGACAGTCATTGTTATCGAATCATATTATTGTTTTGTAGATGGCTTAGCTATCTTAAATATTGTATCCTCATCTTTAGTAGTGAATTTGTCACTTTATATTTATGAATGGTTGGCTCAACAGTTGTGTCTTATGATAGAATTGTTTGATATCATAGACAGTGAGAAAAATGTTAGGGTAAGGGTGCTGATGGACTAATTTATCTGTATGCCAAGCATTTTAAAGTACACTACTTGATGAATCAAGGCTATTGTCCCTTGAAATTTTCTGTTTATGTTAAGCGTTTGTGACTTATTTTTTGCATGTAAGTTATTTGGTAATGTAGCATTTTATTGTAAACATTTCTAGCATTGTTATCTTTGATAAATTAGATGAGGAAGCAGTCAAGTGGAACCAGAAGTTGGTCAACAACAACCAACACATTACAATGATGGAAGTGTACTGGAGAGTGAATGGGTCAACAAGTTCAAGAGCTATCCAAGACCAAAATACAAAGAGAAGACTAACTCAAGACTACAATTTGATTAATAACAAAATAGTGTGTTCAGAATCCATTTATCTTCCAAAATCTCTGCTCTGAATGTGATTGCAAAGCACATATTCTACAGTTGTACGAAAAAAGATGTCCAGTAGAAGAGGAAATATTTGAAAGTTAAACACTGAACAATAAGGAATTGATGCTGCTGATCCTTAATTGATGTGGTAGACGAAGACAATGCTGTTAGGATGTGGATATAGACATTAGACAGTCTACTGTATTGATGGAGCGATAAGAAAGAAGATAAATGGTTCTATGCAGAAACAAAATCTTAAAAATCAATTTTGAAGAAGTGATAGTCGAGGCTGGCATGTTAGTAGAGCTTGGAGCTAGAGGTATGCCCCTCAAGAATAAGGAATAGACAGAGGTTACTTGACAACCACCTCTTTTGGAGGAAGTGCAGCCCTTGTCAACTAGGTTGTGTTGGAAGATGTTACAGAAGAATCTATTGAAGAGTCAACTGAGACCCCTTGTTAGGAGCGAAGTTTGTCTTGAAAAAAATCTAATGGCTTCCTCATGGGAGAAAGGATATTTACTCATGAAAGAAACATTCAGCACATTGAAGGCCTACTAATTGACAAAGCTGAGCTAAGAACGTTTGGGCTGCTAACTAGACAAATCGAAGTGAGCAAGGAGAGGCACTTGATGACGAGGAGAAACATATGGATTGCCCAAGCTGAAGGAAGGGTTGAGGATCTAAATGTGTTTGATAGTGATATAGACATTAGAGAAATGTCCAAGACAAAAGGAAAGTTGTGTCAGAAGTGTTGTCTTAGGTCCATAAACAAAATCACACGAGCAATAATCATGAGCACTCCACCAAGTCCAAATTCAGAAACAAAAGTTGCTAAATTTTTCCAGTGATGGTTTTGAAGACTTGGCATGGCAGTGTAGAATATGTGCCACCATTTGGACCACAAACGGGTGGAAAGATAAATGTCATCAGTTGTGGTTATTTTTAGCCATATCGTGAGGGGTAGCTATTGATTGTCTTACATTATACTAGTAGATGACAAGACCTCTTAGGAAAAACTTCAGATAGGATATGGAGTTAAAGGTTGCTAGAGAAAACTATAATTTTTTAATGGAGATTAATAATCTGAAAGGAAAACTTGAAAGTGTAGAAGGCACCAATCAACCACTTAAAAGAGTGGTGGTTTAGTGATGGATTTGTAGCCTTGTTACAAGGATATGTAAAGGTGGTTCCACTTTCTTGTGAAGATGTATATGATCGAGCAAAGGGTAGTGAGAGGGAAAATAAAAACATGTAGATATTGAGAGGGAAAATGAAAACATGCATGTACTCGAGAAAGAGGAGCAAAGATGAAGATGAGTTAAATGATAACAGTGAACCAAGAGCAATGCAAGCTCCTAGAAGAAATACGATCTGACTTGTAAAGAAAAGAAAGATGTGATAAAATAGGACAATTATCTTTGGTGTAATTATTCTGAAATAGAAAAATCATACCAAGGCTAATGTCTGAAGAAGACATTTTGATAAATGTTCAAACGTAGTATTCCTACTGAGTATGCCTAAAAAGATTGATAGTAACTAAAACAATGAGGGGGAATCTCTTTATGGTTATTGTCATTGACAACAAAGAAACAACAATAGATTTCAAAATAAGAATGTTTAAGGTGGAAGTCAAATTAAGTGTGGAGCTTGAGGTGGGTTGATCATTCAATGTCATAAGTGTAACAAGCGAACACATTTTGCAAGAAATTATCCTACAAACTAAAATAATAATGGATTTCTCAGTTGACCTCAATGATAGTAGATAGTGAGGAGACCAAGAGTCAAAATATTGAACTCATAATGTGCATGATTGATGCCATGCCCTTGAGAATGAATATAGCCTAAAGCCTTAGGAGAATTGCACATGAAGATAGAAGGAAGAAATTTGGTAAACAAGCCTAAGAGTTCTAGTGTGAAGGTTCTTTCAAAGGACACTAGGGAGAAGTCTAGGGGAGTGAACAATTCGGCCTTGAAGCATTCAACTGGTGGGAGTGAACTAGTATGATAGAAAGGTATTGGGCATACTAATGGTAGGAAAGCAATTTATTGAAACCCAACCCTTCTGGTTGAATTTTGTAGTCATCTCATTATATAAGAAGGCTTGCAATACATTCTTTTGTTGTGGCTAGTTAAATTGCAGCGAAATCTGATCAAAATTGGAGGAAGAATAATTTCAAGAATTAGGCAATAAGTGAGCAGTTGACTTCATTTGACTTGTACTAGATGAAAAGGTAGGAATTGGGTAACCATAGAGACAAACAATGAAGGGAACTTGGAGTTTTAGTAGTCCTAGGAGATGAGACAAATTTGCTCAACAATTTGTTCCATTGGTAGATGAACAACTATGAGGTTATCCAGCCATATTGCATTTTTCTTGAAACAATGGAGATAAAAGAGGATTTTTTTTGGAGGTATGACATAAAAAAGAAGTCAAGAATGCCAAGAATTCTTGATTGTTGGCATGGAAATTGCATAACCTTTGAGTTCAAAGGTTTGGTCGACCAGTTTTAAAGCGTAGCTTATATGGAGTATAAAGGGCCCACCATTGTGAGGGTGAATGAATGTGAGGGTACTCTCTCATGGTCGTGGTCAGTGAGGATTGGGATCTAATATTCAAGGATGCGTCATTAAGAACATCATGGATTGAAGGACATTCTTTCTTGGATGCAGAAAGATTTGCAAGGAGTGGTGCCAAATTGTGGTATACATAAACTATTTCTTATACTGAGGTCCTAGGCTCTAGCTAGAGCAAAAAATGCTTAGTAGAAGAAAATTGGAGGAAGAATAATATCAAGAATTAGGCAAGAAGTGAGCAGTTGACTTCATTTGACTTGTACTAGATAAATAAGTAGAAATTAGGTAACCTTGGAGACAAACAATAAAGGGAACTTGGAGTTGTAGTAGTGCTAGGAGATGATACAAATTCACACAACAATTTGTTCCTTTGGTAGATAAACAACTATGAGATATTCTAGCCAAATTGCAATTTTCTTGAAATAATGAGGATAAAAGAGGAATTTTTTTGGAGGGATAACATAAAAATGAAGTCAAGAATGCTGAGAATTCTCAACTGTTGACATCAAAACTGCATAACCTCTGAGTTCAAAGGTCAGGGAAAGTTGGCCTATCAGTTTTGAAGTGTAGCTTATATGGAGTATAAAGGGCCCACCATTGTGAGGGTGAATTAGTGTGAGGGTACTCTTTGATGATCGTGGTTAGTGAGGATTGAGATCTAATATTTAAGGATGTATTATTCAAGAACATCATGGATTTAAGGACTTTCTTTCTTGGATGTAGACAGATTTGCAAGGAAAGGTGCCGAATTGGTGCATACATAAACTGTTTTTTATACAAATGTCTTTGGCTCTAGCTAGAGAAAAAACTGCATACTAGAAGAAGTGGAAATATGTTGGTAGGGTTTTGGAAGAAATTGATAAGGTCTTCAATGGAAGAATGATCTTCAAAATAGAAACAAGTGAGTGCGTATCACCTAAGTGACAAGCATGAAGATAGTGTCTAGAAAAATTAGAATATACAACAACTTTAAATGTCTGAATGCAAGGATGGATTCCTATTCTAAGAACGAATTAATACTTGAAGAAATTGCTGGACAAGAAATTTATTCTCTTATTAATGGTTTTTTTGGATACAAGAAAATTAACATTACTGTAGAAGATACAGTGTTTTATGTCCCTGAAAATTTTGTGAAACAAATTTTTCATGTTTTCCTCAAATTAGGGCTAATCTAGAGCAGAAATCAAGAATGGTTGACTTATTTTTGAGGAAAATTATTAAAACACTATGTATTTTTGTTTTGATAGGTGATGTATTATGCGTTTATATTAAGTAAAATTGTCATTTATTTTTCTCATTCAATTCACAGCAGACTTGGTTTGCGGCAATCCTCCAAAGCACACAACAAAGATAAAGGGCAGAAGTTGAGGACAAACTGCAGAATGCAAGAGTAGTAGCAATTATTTATGGAAAAAGTTCAAAGAACAAGCATAGCAGAATAAAGAGAATTCAGGCAGCAAGCAGTAGGTCAAGCACACTAATGCAAAGGAATGATCATTAGTGAATTCTGCCAAGGACTTAGTGTTTTAATTTGTCACCTTTTTTGACAACACTAAACAAAGTAGTATGAGGAAATCCTGTCTTCAAATTTGCAGGGGATACTCACTAATTAATTTTACTCTTAAATCTAAAATAATAAACAAGCTTGCTACTGTAAACATTGTATAAGTTGTTCTTTGGTGCTTTGCATAAAGATGAAATAATGAGATATCCCACTAGGATATTTACTCCAGATTTTGCAAACATCCCTCAGAAATTTAAACAAATTTTTTTGCATGCAAAAGATTTCTTTTAATCCAACAGATAAAACTGAAAATCATATAAAATTTCAGACTGAAATAGAGATTCTGAAAATGAAATATGAATATTGTCGTTAAATCTTTAGTAAAGCGACAACAAAATATCCAATCGTAGCCACAAATACTTATAGTCAGATTGGATAACCAAAAGTATGAATTTGAAGCACAAAGTGAGACACTTGAGTGATATTTCCAACAAACAATGGGTTTTCGTCTACTGCCTCCAAGCTTGAGGGTTTCCATCCTCAAACCTGCTGAAAGCCAAAGCTTCCCGAAAATTCTCCAAGAGAAAAACCAAACATAAAACCAAGCATGATCAGAATGAGCCTCTCAATGTTCTTTTATAACACATCCCGTGACTCTTCATTTTCCTTCTGCTTGTCCCTTCAAATTCCTTTTCTCTGTCTCTTTATTTTCTCTCCTTTAAATTAAAAATGACTTTTTAATTATTCAGCAAGCTCCATTAAGTCATTTTAATACTTCATTAAATAATTAAATTAAGTCGTCATTAAATTTGTTATAATTTGACAACGAAAAGTTTAATTATGTAATTGATTTCTAATGTCCCAAAAAGGGGACATTACAGTCCTCCCTCCTTAGAGATTGCTTGCCCTCAAGCAATCATGAATCTGCATACCAATGCCAAGATCCCAAATAAATCTTCAAACAACTCTATTGCACATTTTGGAACAACTGAACTCAAAATCAAGACCTGCCACACTACGAAGTAATCTCCTCATATGCAACCCATTCATCAATATGATCCTTGGATTCCAAGGCCAATTTGGAGAACTATCACTCCCATCACCTGAAGACATCAACTCATTCTTAGTTTTACATCTTTGTAACCCATCATAACAACCACCCGGAAAATGCAAACTGAAAAATCTTGCAAGCTGCAAATATTCTTTCCGAAGGAGAGTACATCTCGTACCATGATGAAGTATAACCCTCTTTATACCAATCATTCAATCTCTTCTTATTTGTCATCATAAACATATTCAACTCATCTACTTGCGAGCTGAAAGAGAAATGCCATGCATTCCTCACAATGCAATCAAGCTAATAAGTACCACGTTTTTGAAAAGACTGGTGCTCACATCTACTAGACTCATACCCATCATGCTTTCACTGCTCTACTTTGTCAAAACTACAGCTTGGAAGCCTATTATCACATAAAATCCATGCAAACTTGCTGCAACAAATGGTATCAATATTATTAAAACTGAAATTCTGATTTTTATCCTCTTCAAGAATACATTCACTGTCATCTGTTGGTAAAAGATTGTCATCATTCACTTACCAAATTTGAAATTGACTATATTTAGCACTCGCCATCATGCCATCAGCTCCTAGCTTCACTGAAAAAACTATTGAGGGAAATGGATTCATACTTATGGCTTAATACATAGCAATGAGTTCTTGAAACAAGTGGTGCTTCCTACCAAGTTTACTTGCATAAAGCATATCAATCTCCTTGAACATCAAAACCGATCAGAATACTGTTGTTTGAACTTTGGTTCCCTTTATCTTTGTCTCGTTTGAGAATCTTCTCATGCACAACTTCTAACCTTGGAAGATCCCTGATCATTTTTGTCCCATAGCTGAAACTACTCTGAAATCTGCCCCTAGAATCTATTATAGCAACTATTTCATTGCTGCATATTGGAGCATCATAGAAACATTGATCATCAAATTTCTTGAGTTTGTCTCCTTGCTGGTCCTTTTGATCTCCATTAACATAATGTGCCTCATTTGAATAGAGATTAGTGGAAACATTGTGCTTACTTTCATTCTCACAAAGGGTATTGATTCCTTCAACAATTTGTATGATCTCCTTGGTTTTAGAATTAAGTCCATCTTCCTTGTGAGTGGCTTCTATAGAAGTCTGATTTTCAGCCTTGTATAATGAGTAATGGGTCATGCTTAGCTGTAGACAAAGCTCATCCACCTCTCTTTGCTTGTCTTCTGCAAACTTGATAGCAAGATCCCTATCCATTAGCAGTTGCAAGTAATTTGATTTCACCCTTTCAAAAGCTTCTTTGATTGTGTGCAATTGAGTACTAGCGACTCCACTTGCAACTTTTCTTCGTCTCGCCTCAATTTGAGTTTTCCAAGTAAGATCCTAAATGTATTTGTGAGATTCATCTGCCCTTGTTAATACTTGCGCAAAGGTTTTGTAATCAATAACTTGTCCATCAAATATTGCAGTGATAAAGGTTTTTGTTTAAATTCATCTAAGGAATATAGGCTGTCACACATTAAATTTTCTGATTGGTTATCAGCTGTGGAAACATTATCGAACTCGAGTATCTCACTAGATGATGGCATGCACTCTTCATAAAGATCTGCTGGGGCAGCATCGTGATCATAAATGGATTCATCAAATAGTTTTTTCTCTTCTCCTATTTTATTAATAATGACCTACGAATCACCAATGAAGAGTTTAGAATACCCCTGACCTGTAGCAATCAATTCTTCCTCTATTTTATCAACTTTAGCTGATTGGAAATCATTATCCTTTGTGCTTTCATCATGCCCAGTAAGGGGTGTATTCAAAGCTGTAGTTTCAACTTGCTCCTCCTGAGTCGTGGCACTGCTTTTATCTGCAACTTTTCCCTCATCATCACTAGGCTGCAATATATCTTCTTCCTTAATAATTCCACAAATGTGCTCAGGTGTCAAGGCCTTCTGGGATGTAAAACAAATCTGCTCCCTTCTCATTTGGTTCTTACTTTTTTCGGGAGTCCTTGCAACTTGTAAGCCCGTTGAGATTAATTCATTTTCAGTCATGTGTTCCTTGAACCTTTCAATTTTATGCTCAATCAATCTTTTGGAGAATTCATAAGCAATAGGTGATACAACATGTTCCTTCCTCCAAATATCCAACAAGTCTGATTGCAACCGCTTACAAATATCATCATCTTCCTCTAAGATTAAGGACATAATGGTTTGCATACAAGCCCTCACATTATCTGAATGATGTTTCTTGATTTCAGTTAAGAAACATTGCAACATTTGAAGAAGCATTTTTTCACATTTCAGATCCAACATAATGATGAATGATCTAGTTCTTGCCATAATTTCTAAAATCTTAGCCCTCTTACCAGAAGTAGGGCCTTGGACATCATGTAATCCATGTAGGCTCTCCACAATCAGCTGTAGAACCTTCTTCAATATGTCATCATTATAGGGTGCTACAAGAGCTGTTATTTGTATAATCTCATTGAGACATGAAGCAACTGCAAGTCTGATATCTTTACATGGATGTTCCAATAACCTGTGTTGGACCAAAGCAAGCATTGAGGGCTGCAAAGCCCAATTTAGTAGTATCCAATTTGACTGGTCTACTGTAGACAAACGAGTCTAATTCTTCCAACTTAGAAAGAACATCGTCAGGAAACTTCATGGACTTCAATTGTAATTCAATTACGTATAGCCAATTCCCTATTTCCTTTTCTTTTTGCAAGTCTCTTAGTTGATCACCATTGAATGTATCATTGAATTCTTTTGAGAAAAGGTAACTTTTCAGATTTTCCATTGACTTCATTTTGTTTTTCCCAAGCTAGGTTCTACCAAATCTTTATCAAGCTTCAGCAGTCTTGTGTTTAAAGAGCCACACAACCTCATATTTTTCCTCCAGCATATGCAATGAGTGACTACTAATCCCCTGAATTATTGATAGAAGGATCGTTGCTATCACTGTAAGATTTTCCCCTATTTTCCACTAATATTTTTGCACTTTTACTCTGAGGTAATTCCGTCAAATTACGACACAAGACTCATATACACAACATCATTCTATTCTGACGTATTCAATTAGTTCTCAAAGACATTTCTGCAACCAACTAGCAAGGGAACAATTTAGTGAAGCGTTTCAGGTTTGCATTCAACTGTTTATGCCAACTTTGAGTTTGCCTAGTTTTGAGAATATATGTATTCATTCAACTTAAACCGGGACGATCTCTCCAAGAATTGGAAATTGCAGAAATTGTTTATACAAGATTGCTCCCAAATTTTAGAAGTCACACCCAAACGAGATAATATATATATTTGCAGTGAATACAAAGTATAAACAAATTCTGACCTTTTCCAACAGTGACAGAGGATAGTACAGCTCAAGTGGGTTCCAATGATCTCCCAATCCAATGGTTTATGTGAACTGTAGTCAAGGACCTTCTCCAATGTTGAACAACAAACATATATGAAGCACTAGCTTTAGTCTTACTCTGCACTCTCAACCAACTCCAGCCTCCATACAAACTTCAACAAGAATGCATTGATCACAATACACAAGTCATAATATTTTATTGCGACCAACAGAGACTCGGCGCTTCCCTGTATTTCTTGCCAGACAATGGATGTTGCAACAAGGTATATTTATATCCTACAAACTCCACGCACATGGAAATATGCTGCCTCCAATTTACAAAATAGTGTAAGTCTGAGAATGGGTAATTTAACGTTAAGGTAGGAGCAACAAATGCTTCAAGAAGCTTCACGCACTTGACTAGAGGCTCTCCACGCATCAACACCATAGGAAAGGAAAGTGATTCCATCCATTCCAAATGGCTCAGTGCAATGGTTCAAGTAAACAATCATACAAGTGCCCACTTTCACATGGATAGCATTTCCAAATTTGACGCTATGAAGTTATTCTTTGACTTTCTATGAAGTGTTCAATTTGCACAACAAAGTTCGCTACGTTGAAGGAGAGCCTCCTTGGACCCTTCAAATGGCTAGGATCCTCATAATTTTATCAACAACTCAAAATGAACTCCCGTAAATCTTGGAAAATTCTAACGTAAGCTTGAAGGATTCTTCAATCAATAATGGTCCTTGTGAATGAACCCACACACAAATGTAGGGCGTTATGCATGGATGTTCGAGTCTCCTTCAAATGATCACTGTTATCAAAATTTCACTACCCTAGCAATTTTGCTACAAAAGGTACATTTCCAATCAATTGAATTCATTATTGTTTTTTTTAAAACAAGTTGCAATGCATTATGGAATTCACAGAAAGAAGACATTTCATTTACATTGAACAATGATAAAATTACATTTTTGAGTTCACTCATTTGAAAATATCAATGCATGTATTCAAACCAGTTCAAATTGAAAACCTCACACAAGCCGTGAGTATAGCCTATCATTTCTCCTACAGATTTAAAACAAAATAAAAAAAAAGACAGAATAGGAAGATATAGGTTAAGGTTAACCAGTCATTGCATGGTCCTTTGACTGGTTATAACTGGAGAGGTTGGCTGGTCCTGAGTCTGTTCCGTCTTTGCGAGTCTCCCTCCAAGCTCTTGAATACTGCAAAAATTTGAAAAAAACAATGGTGTTAGATCCCATGTGGATCTAAGCAATGGCTGGTTACCTTAATTAGACTATGCCTATGCTGTAGTTTTTAATGCTATCCTAAATCGGAAAAAGAAAGCATCAGAATGCTAAAGTGCTTGTGAGAAAGAAATACTTATGCTAATGTGTTTGTTTCATGTGCAGGAAGAGAATTATTTCAATGTATATGTGCCCCTAACCGAGACTCCCTTCGGGTATGAGCCCGACATATGCATTATAATAATTACTTTAACAGGTGTCACAATCAAGAAAGAAATATATAATGTTAAAGGGACATTGTTTCTAATATGAAACCTTTCTTTATAATCAAAATTGACAAGCTAAGCTTATTTAAGGGACAACAATCTTGAGTTGAAACCTTATAGGCTAGAACAGTAATAGGAAATGATCAGCAAAGACAGCTAGCAAGGTGTAAATCTATGACATGCATCTCTGATTAGAATTCAAATGCAACTAGAAAAGATGCAAATTTAAATATAGAGTAACAAAAAGTTCCATTCAAGCCAGCCCCAATTGGAAAAGAATAATCTACAGCAAATGAAGATGCAATTTTCCAGAACGACATTGCAAAAAATAGATAGAAAGCCACAGAGAAGATGCAACTTGTAATGGTTGAAATTTCCAATTTCAACACATTTACCCAGATGAACATTTTCAGAGTTTTTGTTTTTTATGCAAAAGAGCATATGCTGGAGGAGAGCGAGGAAAGGAAAGAAACAGTAAGTTCTCTGTTTTAACACATTTTTCATATAGCACACATCAACTACTGGAGATGTAAAGAAAATACCAATGATGCAGCAAATGTTCCAGTCACAGCCGAAAACCCCATATGGCGGATTCAATACAAGACAATAATGTTTCTTTTGCAACAGATATGAAAAGATACAGTATTTTTGTTTTCAGAATTTAGAAAACAACAGCACGAGAGCAAGTCTAAACACCGGTTGAAGCCACGTTTCTTTTCATGGCGAGTTTAGTATAATAGTAGGCATTCTTGGCGTTTTTAACACATTTTCTGCATACCCAGATGCAACTTTTTAACGGAAATGGAGGTCACAAGTTCCAGCAAAAAACAGATAACAGATTTTCAAAGAAATGCGAGAAGAAGCCATTGTGTTTTCCCAGAATCGTTTTTTGAACAGCAGTAGGAGGTATGGTGTTTCTCAGAAATGCAAGTTTTTCAAAAATAGGAGGTGTTGATTCAAGTTAAAAACGCAGAGAAGCACATAAATAGAACTATTTTTTAGAATACAAAGCAAGGTGTTTCAATACAAAATCAGACTTCAAAATAGCAAACCCTTCTTTTCCATGACTGTTAGGCAGACACAATTTGTTTCAAACAGTTTCGAAAACAACAGATACAACTACGTTTTAGAGGAGAGATACAGTTTTCCTTTTCAAATCAGAATGAAAGAAGATTTAAACAAGAAGAAAAGACAAATTTCGAAGAGATACAGTTAGCATGGCGGTTAGAAGAATTTAGAAGATAGTCAAAAGAAAGCAGGAACATGGCGGACTCAGCATAGCGTGGTCTGTTACTCGTGTTTTTGAGATATATTTTGCATACAAATTCCAGATTTGCCTCCATGGCGGCCACGCACTCAGCAGAAGATGCCATTCTAAGTTAAAATCTGCAATAAAACATGGTGTTCTCTCCTATGGCGGCGAAGACAGCAGTTTTCCACGGTTTTCCTTAGGGTTTCGAAACCCTACTCACAGCTGCTGTCGTTTTCTTCCAAAGCATCGAATACAAATGAAATGCTAATGCCTTGTAATTTGCTTTAGGGCAAAGCTTTAAAACATTTCATATTGCCTTTTGAAATCCGATGTTTTTTGTCCATAAAATTCATTTTGATTTTTAAAGTCTAAGACTTTGTAAATAAAATCTAACTCGCCATGTTATATTAAATAACGTAACGATATATTACTTAAGTTTAGTAATATATTATTATGTTATTTAATATTTATAAAATGAGTTAATTTTATAAAATTTTGTAAAGAATGTAATTAAATAATAATTAATTGATGTTTTATAAATCAATTAATTATTATTTAAAATATGCAAATCTAAAAGACAGCCCTTAAGGTCCATTTTTGGATTTGGAGGAATAAGGGGTTGAAGAGTCAAGAGGTGATGCATGCAAAGAGGGAGAGGTGTTGTTTTGACTTGCTGTTACTAGTTGTTATGGATCTGGACTCTTTTATGAGTCATGTGAGTCATTTTAGGAGCTGTTATGGCCAAACTGAAGTGGTCACTCATGATATAGGGACAAATGGGACTTTTTAGACTTTTTGGAGTTCTTAAGTGGTGGTTTAGAGGCCACTTTTGTAGGGATTTCTCTCACATCCGACCCCTGCATTTTGAAATGCAGTTTCCACTTTTAGGGGGTTGTAGGTGGGAGTTTTTTTCCTATATATCATTTCTTCTTATGCATTGTATGGGGTAGTGGATTTTTAGGAGGAGCATACTGATGCACTTGTGACATTCTGTCCTTGGCATTCTTTCTCTTCATTTTTCTGATCCATTCATGTGTTGGGCATTGTTTTGTTGCCATTGAGCAGAATATATATACAGTGGACCTGTTTTGGAGATATTTATTTTGCAGATTCAGTGATTGATGTTTTGATGTGTTGTTGTCTAACCTCAAATTCTGTCTCATTTTTTCTGCATTTCTAAATAATAGCTTTGTTATTGTAAGAACCCCTTGTGGCTCTAACTTTGACAAACACTGAACTGTGGTTTATTGTAGGCAAGCTCTGATACCAATGTAAGAACCCCTTGTGGCTCTAACTTTGACAAACACTGAATTGTGGTTTATTGTAGGCAAGCTCTGATACCACTGTAATATCCCTTGCCCAAACAGACTATTTTTTTAGCTCAAGGAATATTGTCAAACACTTTGTATGCTGCCTTTCTCTATTCTGATTTTTGTGTTTCAGATTGTTTGATATAGTTTGAACTTTGAATGATGCCAAGAAATTTCGAATGCGGCAAAAAATGTTTACAATACCTCTTACAATTAACTAATATGCAAGTGCAGGTCTTTTTGGTATTTTCAATGCATATACATGAAAACTAGATATGGAATGCATACCTACAACCAACTGACATTTTGACAAACAATTGGCATGCAACTATTATGCTGATCATATATGCTATTAGAAAGAC
>MU223431.1:2442717-2459618 GCA_018584345.1 Thuja plicata | reverse complement strand
TTATAACTGGAGAGGTTGGCTGGTCCTGAGTCTGTTCCGTCTTTGCGAGTCTCCCACCAAGCTCTTGAATCCTGCAAAAAATTGAAAAAAACAATGGTGTTAGATCCCATGTGGATCTAAGCAATGGTTGGTTACCTTAATTACTCTATGCCTATGCTGTAGTTTTTAATGCTGTCCTAAATTGGAAAAAGAAAGCATCAGAATGCTAAAGTGCTTGTGAGAAAGAAATACTTATGCTAATGTGTTTGTTCCATGTACAGAAAGAGAATTATTTCAATGTATATGTGCCCCTAACTGAGGCTCCCTTCGGGTATGAGCCCGACATATGCATTAGAATAATTACTTTAATAGGCGTCACAATCAAGAAAGAAATATAATGTTAAAGGGACATATTGTTTCTAATATGAAACCTTTTGTTATAATCAAAATTGACAAGCTAAGCTTATTTAAGGGACAACAATCTTGAGTTGAAACCTTATAGGCTAGAACAGTAATAGGAAATGATCAGCAAAGACAGCTACCAAGGTGTAAATCTATGACATACATCTCTGATCAGAATTCAAATGCAACTAGAAAAGATGCAAATTTAAATATAGAGTAACAGAAAGTTCCATTCAAGCCAACCCCAATTGGAAAAGAATAATCTACAGCAAATGAAGATGCAATTTTCCAGAACGACATTGCATAAAATAGATAGAAAGCCACAGAGAAGATGCAACTTGTAGTGGTTGAAATTTCCAGTTTCAACACATTTACCCAGATGAACATTTTCAGAGTTTCTATTTTTTATGCAAAAGAGCATATGCTGGAGGAGAGCGAGGAAAGGAAAGAAACAGTAAGAAGTTCTCTGTTATAACACATTTTTCATACAGCAGACATCAACTACTGGAGATGTAAAGAAAATACCAATGATGCAGCAAATGTTCCAGTCACAGCCGAAAACCCCATATGGCGGATTCAATACAAGACAATAATGTTTCTTTTGCAACAGATATGAAAAGATACACTATTTTTGTTTTCAAAATTCAAAAAACAACAGCATGAGAGCAAGTCTAAACACCAGTTGATTGCACGTTTCTTTTCATGGTGAGTTCAGTATAACCGCAGGTATTCTTGGCGTTTTTAACACATTTTCTACATACCCAGATGCAGCTTTTTAACAGAAATGGAGGTCACAAGTTCCAGCAAAAAACAGATAACAGATTTTCAAAGAAATGCAAGAAGAAGCCATTGTGTTTTCCCAGAATCGTTTTTTGAGAAATGCAAGTTTTTCAAAAACAGGAGGTGCTGATTCAAGTTAAAAATGCAGAGAAGCACATAAATAGAACTATTTTTTAGAACACAAAGCAAGGTGTTTCAATACAAAATCAGACTTCAAAATAGCAAACCCTTCTTTTCCATGACTGTTAGACAGACAAAATTTCTTTCAAACAGTTTCGAAAACAACAAATGCAACTACGTTTTAGAGGAGAGATACAGTTTTCCTTTTCAAATCAGAATGAAAGAAGATTTAAACAAGAGGAAAAGACAGATTTCGAAGAGATACAGTCAACATGGCGGTTAGGAGAATTTAGAAGACAGTCAAAAGAAAGCAAGAACATGGCGGACTCAGCATAGCGTGGTCTCTTACCCGCGTTTTTGAGATATATTTTGCATACAAATTCCAGATTTGCCTCCATGGCGGCCACACACTCAACAAAAGATACCATTCTAAGTTAAAATCTGCAATAAAACATGGCGTTCTCTCCTTCTACGGCGGCAAAGACAGCAATTTTCCATTTTTCCATGGTTTTCCTTAGGATTACGAAATGCTACTCACAGTTGCTGTCGTTTTCTTACAAAGCATCGAATACAAATGAAATGCTAATGCCTTGTAATTTGCTTTAGGGCAAAGCTTTAAAACATTTCATATTGCCTTTTGAAATCCGATGTTTTTTGTCCATAAAATTTATTTCGATTTTTAAAGTCTAAGACTTTGTAAATAAAATCTAACTCACTTGCCATGTTATATTAAATAATGTAACAATATATTACTTAAATTTAGTAATATATTATTATGTTATTTATTATTTATTTATAAAATGAGTTAATTTTATAAAATTTTGCGTAGAATGTAATTAAATAATAATTAATTGATGTTTTATAAATCAATTAATTATTATTTAAAATATGCAAATCTAAAAGACAACACTTAAGATCCATTTTCGGATTTGGAGGAATAAGGGGTTGAAGAGTCAAGAGGTGATGCATGCAAAGAGGGAGAGGTGTTGTTTTGACTTGCTATTACTAGTTGTTATGGATCTGGACTCTTTTATGAGTCATGTGAGTCATTTTAGGAGCTGTTATGGCCAAACTGAAGTGGTTACTCATGATATAGGGACAGATGGGACTTTTTAGACTTTTTGGAGTTCTTAAGTGGTGGTTTAGAGGCCACTTTTGTAGGGATTTCTCTCACATCTGACCCCTGCATTTTGAAATGCAGTTTCCACTTTTAGGGGGTTGTAGGTGGGAGTTTTTTTCCTATATATCATTTCTCCTTATGCATTGTATGAGGTAGTGGATTTTTAGGAGGAGCATACTGATGCACTTGTGACATTCTGTCCTTGGCATTCTTTCTCTTCATTTTTTTGATCCATTCATGTGTTGGGCATTGTTTTGTTGCCATTGAGCAGAATATATATACAATGGACCTGTTTTGGAGATATTTATTTTGCAGATTCAGTGATTGATGTTTTGATGTGTTGTTGTCTAACCTCAAATTTTGTCTCATTTTTTCTGCATTTCTAAATAATAGCTTTGTTATTCATAGGTTGTGAGTTATACACCTGGTTGATAGATTTTGAATGTGGCCAAATTCCCTTCAATTTTTGTCATTTTAGAGTTTTCTCATGAAACACTTATATGAATAGCAGTTAATTCAATTGTGTGTCCATAATTGTATCAATTCCAATTGTTCATTGTGCAAAAATAAGAGGATTGTTCTTCATTCTAAATCTGGTGTATCACCTCTTTTTCCAGTTTTCATCTAGGTTGTTTTCTTTAAGTCCTTATCCTTTTTCCTTCGAGTTTCCAGTTTACTTAGAATAGGTGAATACCAAGTTACATCTCATAGAAGCCAGCCTAGAACCCGGAGGTTCAGTCACACTTAAAAGTTTACCCACAAGCTACTAATTGTTCCAATGTTACTCCAAAATTGCTAAAGTTTCAGGACTTAGCATCTGGGTGCAAAATTTTGGAGATAACAATCACACCCTTCATTTAATTAAACATTCATGGCAGTAAATAGTCGGTTATTGTGCTTTTAGAGACCAACGTAAATACTCTGGCATGAGATGCTAATTTATCCAACACAATCTCCTTTCTTTGCCTACCATGGCCTCAACTACGAAACACACTCCGTTCTCTACAGAGATGGCTTAGTGTTTGTTGATTGATTTCATACTCATTTCCTTCGCACCCTTAGAGTGATTTGTAACACTTCCATAAAAGAATATAGAAATCAATTCACTCTGGACGACAAGTTGGTGAAAGGGAAGACACTACTTCATTGAACCATTTCAACTATCAATTAGCTTGACAAAACTAGAATATGCCTTCTCTGTTTCTTAAAGGAAATTCAAACTTAAATCTTTCAATACCCAAATTGAATAAGAAGACCACGATAACATTCACAACAGAAAGGAAAACTTGGCAAATATTAAACTCCAAGCCCAATCACAAGCTTGCCGCGAACATTAGATTCACGGAAATATTAAACTTTTATCACCCATGATAATATTTGACCTATGTTGAACACTTGCCCGATGAAATAATTAGATTTTTTCATTTACGACAATTCTCAATCTAATATTTGGACGCCAATTTAAAGAACCAACCAACGGTAATATTAATCATTTAAATGGGTAGACCGAAAACTATAATAATATTATATATATAGTTCGGCAAAAACATTTTCAATTCATAGGCAGACTCCATGACAAATATGAGGACCCGTCGGCTTAGTAATATTAATCTTCAAAAAATATGAACGGAGCCACAGGAAACATTTCACCAATATAGTCTCAGGAACCCGTTAACAAAGCCTTCGATTTATGATTCTTGAATCCACTCCTTTGGCAAATATCAAACACCCAGAAATTATCAGACTGCAATGTCCTTTAATTTATCATCTTATAATAGAAGCGTCCAACAAATAATAGTTCCTCTTGACTTAAAAAAAATTCCTTTCCTAACCAAACTGCACTTCTGTCATTCATGAAACCTCACAGGGTGGTAGGAGAAACTGCTCTGATACCACTGAGATATCCCACTAGGATATTTACTCCAGATTTTGCAAACATCCCTCATAAATTTAAACAAACTTTTTTGCATGCAAAAGACTTCTTTTAATCCAACAGATAAAACTGAAAATCATATAAAATTTCAGACTAAAATGGAGATTCTTAAAATGAAATATGAATATTGTAGTTAAATCTTCAGTAAAGCAATAACAAAATATCCAATCGTAGCCACAAAAACTTATAGTTAGATTGGATAACCAGAAGTATGAATTTGAAGCACAAAGTGAGACACCTGAGTGATATCTCTAACAAACAATGGGTTTTCGTCCACTGCCTCCAAGCTCGAGGGTTTCTGTCCTCAAACCTGCTGAAAGCCAAAGCTTCCCAGAAATTCTCCAAGAGAAAAACCAAACATAAAACCAAGCATGATCAAAATGAGCATCTCAATGTTCTTTTATAACACATCTTTTGACTCTTCGTTTTCCTTCTGCTTGTCCCTTCATATTCCTTTTCTGTCTCTTTATTTTCTCTTCTTTAAATTAAAAATGACTATTAATTATTTACCAAGCTCCATTAAGTCATTTTAATACTTTATTAAATAATTAAATTGAGTCATCATTAAATTTTTTAAAATTTGAGAACTAAAAATTTAATTATTTAACTTATTTCTAATGTCCCAAAAATGGGACATTACAAATAACTGAACTAAACTTTATCTATTTATTTTTTGCTCTATTTATTTTAAACCAATGATTTTGCTCCATATTTGATAGCTAAAACATAAATGATAATACCATAAAAAAAAATTAAAATAAAGATCTTTGGAATCAACAATTAGTTTAATCTTAAAGAGACATGAATCCACTTGGAAATGATGACTTAGAAGAATGAATGAAGACAATTAATTATGACAAAATATTCAAAGCTATTTTGTAAATGAACACTAGTGTCACACAAAGTCAACATAGATCTTCTATGAGAAGACTTATTTCTTGCACAGTTGTATTACTCAAATCTTGATTTGAATGGAAATATTGGTAGTGCAAGCAAAGCTCAACTTCCCATTCATTACATACAAAAGACTTAGCACATTAGATTGACTTTGAACTTGAATGAAAATCTTTGGAAATTTTAATTTTCCTTAAACGATCTTTACAATTATGTATAAATAAAACTTATTTACAGTTTTCAGATGCAGCTTCTTGAAGCTTCAGAAATAACAAAATAATAACTTTAAAGCGAATATTTAAAGCTATTCAATCTTCATTCTTCAAAAATACTATTAAATTGCAACTTCAATATTCAAACATAATATAAAATTGCAATTTGAACACAATATTTTCATTTTTGCTTCACATCTTGGGTGCAATGAATGGCTCAGATCCACTATTTTCTCATTTTAATTCACTTTTTTCGATTTAAATCTTGACTTGTGCCATTGGGAACTTGAGCTCCATTTTTGCTTTCATTCTGTCTTTATTTTGCTAGGAAAGATGTACTAATTTTGCATCAAATGGAGGTTTGGGTCATAATAGCCAAAAAGTGGAAGTTTTGATTCAATATTCATTAATGCCAGTTGTGGAAGATTCTAATTGATGCCCAAAGTGAAACTCATTTTAGGGGCCAAGTAGAAGAATTCACAACTTAACACTAGGTGGGACTTTTAGAAGATTGATGCCAAAAATTGGGACCCTTTCATGTTTGACACCAAGTGGAGAGTTTGTCTTTGACACCAAAAAGTTGGGCACTTGGAAACATTTTGTTGCAAGTCTGGAACTAGCAAGTTGAAAAATGTAGGTTTAGACACCGGTGGGCTAATAGGCACGTAAGAACCCTACTGGGATATTATAACCAAAGTTGGACTTTTTACCAATTTTTGCAAAGTACGCATTTGTCAAACACTTCATTAACTCACATAAGATGTTTCTGATTTGTTTTCTTGGAAAGATCATCAATAATCATGCAAATACAATGTAACCGTAGTTTGTAGACTTGGACTTGGAGAGTACTTGGCGAGTCCAAAAATTTTGACATGGCAAAAAAATGCCAAAAAATTGACAACTTAAAAGTACTAAAATTTCATATATATATGCAAAATTCAATTACAGAATGTAGCAAATGAGTCAAAAAATTATATCATTATATTGAACTCATAACAAATGTTATTCAATTAGTGAAAATTGTCTCTTCATTAAGCTTATCCCAAAACTTCTGTTTCAAAATGTGGAATTCTTTCTTGGAATATAACTTAAGTTGTGGACCATTGTTCATTTAACAATGTAATATTTTAAGATATTTATAATTAATAACAATAATTATGAATTAATTATTTCTATTTTAAAAATTTATTTAAGTTTTTAACTAAAGAAAAAGATTTCTTAATTAGAACAAAGCGTAAAATACCTATGACCATAATACTACTACATTACTAGCAATTTGTCAATTTAAATATCTACAATATATAAATATTAATTATGAATATTGAGAAGTTATGAATATTTCCTTTACATATGGGTGGCATTTAACAAACTACTGACCCTGCAAATAATCCATGTCCTGAATCATTTGAAATTCGCTCTTTTCTGTTCAAACGCAAACCTGTTATTATTTGTAACTTTCCCTTTTTTTCAAACATTTCAATCATGTTCTACTCGCATTTAACCTGTGTTCAGGCTTTTCTTTGTTTTTTTTTGCCGCATTTGACCTGGTATTGACCTGCGTCCTGGAGTTAATGCAATTTCTGCAAGATTCCTGGTGACTTAGGCAAGTATTTCTATGTTTTTTGGCGAGTTAACTCGCGAACTACTGGCGAGTTTTGTGTTTGCAGGGCTGGCAAGTAAATTCATGAGTACTCAGGTACTTGCCGGGTCTTCAATCCATGAATGTAACTTTCCAAATATTTGATCAAACTTGCCAAATTTCACAATGTAAGCTATTGACATTTTGTCAAACTGTTGGCATGCAAGCTGGTCTGATTATGGTTTTACAGTTTGTTTGGAGAAATGTGATAAATAATCTCCATAAAATGAACTCCACAATTTATAACATTGACAGTAAGTGCACTCACATAAAAAATATGATAAAGGTAATCCACAAATAACTTTCTATAACTTTGAGTGCTGATGTTATATAAAAATATTCTTAGACTTTTCTTACAGCAGAAATATCATTGACAAAAAATTAATATTGACATGCCAAATGCTGAGATTGGACCTTGGAATGGTCCACAAATCAATCAGAAATCTTCTTAAAGTTTAAACCCTTCCTTGGAGCATAATGACCTCTTTCACACTTGTATGACACCATATTGGAGGAGTATGGTGGCAAATGGAGTGGCTGTTATTTCTTTATAGGCAGCTGCGGCTAGTATTAAGTCAGTCTTGAGGCTGCATTGAACTTCAAACAACAAATTTAAGCCTTTTTTAAAAGCTTAGACCCACTTTTCTTCAAGGAATATAGTATGGCCACTTTATGTAAAGAATGAGTGATATGGCTGGCTTTAGGTCCAGGAAAATATATATTATTTAATTCTCTTTTCTTCACTCGTACCAATAGCACAAAAGTCATTTTACATCAACACTTACAATGCAATACCAGTATTTGTAGATTCCTTCACTCTTTGCACACATTCTACACAAGTTCATTATTTGCCTGCAAATTAATAAATTTGTACTTACAATTCTAGCAAACTTGTAAATTTGTGTCTTTGGAAAGATAATTCTTTGAGACAATTTCTCACTCAATCTCCTTCAAATCTGCACAATTGTAAACCCTATTTGAATTGGCCAAGGATTGACTAAGTGGGTTTTCATCCACAAAATCAATATTCTTCTTAGGGTTTTCGTTCTATGCTGAATAGTTGAACCAAAGTTTAAACTTCCCTAAGGATTTCTTCAAAACGATCAATCTAGAATATAAAATGAGTTTGCACAATCCTCCTTTTAAGACCCTTTTGGAAATTTCTAGAAATGTAAGCATAAAATTACTTTTAAAATATTGATTTCTTTTTTTGTTCATCAACGTGACTTTATAATATTTTATTTTGTTTTTGACTGCAGTTAAGTCAAAGGACATCTGGGTTAATAGCAAAGTCCATGTTGTAGGCACCTAAATGGTGCTGAGTTCAAATCTTCTCCAATACAAAGAAAAAGTCACTTTATTAAAATAAAATATTCAACTGTACATATAATTAATTAAATACAAGTTGCTTGTAATTAAATTATTTTCTTTCCATATACCTAGATCAAAAATAGGGACATTATAGAACAACTTCCATTGTTTGGCAAGTAGTGGATAAATTTTCACTGTAACCAAGTAGGAGGATTTTTTGAATTTTGCTAAAACCTTTGAACTTATTTTAATTTTCTTCTACTTTTCCATTTTCAAACACCACCAAAGAAAACTCTAGCCTTGATGAACTTTTCCTCTTCTTTTCTTCCCATTCTTTCTCCAAATTTTGTACTCTCATAATGATGAACCTCTTGCCTTTACCATCTATTCCTAAGAAAAAACATAAAAAAACTTTCTAAAAATATCAAGTTTGATTTTGAGTTAATCTCCCCAATTTAGGAAGAATAATTATAATAGCAAATTTTTCAAAAATTAGAAAGTTCAATTTTTAGTAGAGATTGAAATTGTTGACTTAAATTTTGAACCTTCCACAATGACAACTTCATACTTGAAAGATGAACCCTATATATGATTGTCACATAGGATTGATCTTGAACTTGTTTAGGGGTAGCAATTTTGGGTACAAACAATGACACTTTCTGGGGACATACTTCGGTCATAGAACTTCATAATCTTTGGTGGATAGAAAGGACTAGTGTCATTATCCATTGGGTGATAAAGTCAAACAAAACTTACATTGTAGCAAAAATAAAGCAACTAAAGCTAAACATATAAGAAAACACAGTACAAGACTGGGAAACACGGTATAACATCAGAAATCACAACATAGAAAATGGGAAACATAATAGAAAACATAGAGAAAAAACCCACAATCTTAAGGGTTGAAATGCTTCAAAAATCACCTGCTCTAAGGTAAAGGCAGCTATGTGTCATCCATCTGAGAAAGAGAATACGTCCGTCTCCATGAATACACCAGATTTTGAAAGAACCAAGCCAAAATCTAAGGTGTTGGTATTGGTATGGGAACAAGTAGTGTTTGAGGTTTGGGTACATTGATATGGAATTTTTTTTACCTTGGGTTTGGGTATGGGTCTAAGTTACTTGGATCTACTAAAACTACTTATAGCCCCATATATGTTCAATTCTAGGCCCAGTTTATGGCTGGGATGGCTTAAACTCGCCCAAGTTTTGCTGTGGGGACCTCGAGTTCCCTGTGGGTCCTTCTTGTGGAGGACCAACAAGGAACTTGAGGTGCTTTGAAATATCCCAGACTCTGATAATGCTTCAAAGATTTTGATTTTTGCTCATGTTTTGCTTCATCATAATGTAATATTGCAACATACAAACATGTAGATTGAACATGCAAGATAAATGATATAGATTTTTCAAGGAAATTAATTTGATGAAATACAGAGAATCAAAGTTAGCCAATGGGTATTCTTGTGATATAGAAATGTAATGCTGTTTACAAACACCTGTTGCTGTTACAAATCAGAAAATGCAGAATGCCATCTTGTAACACATACCCAGAATGCCTCCATACATAAGATAACAAACCCTTTGATGTTCTGCAAGATAGATCAAGGAATCTCGATGAAACCTGATCAATGATGTGCAACTATGAATCCTGAGATGAACTCACCCAGTGGGCTGATCTGGGTTTTCGTCCAAAAAGCCAAAATCTCTAGGGTTTCCATCCTAGGGTTATTGAACCTGCAAGCTAAAGCTCTCAAGGAAAAGTTTCTTTGAAAATAACAAGTCAAGATTGAATCCTCATTTCACCTTTTCCTCCTTTTATAATGCTTTTCCTTTTCGAAAGTAATACTTTATTTTATTTCTCATTTAGTTTACTTTTTTCCCCTCAAAAGTGACTTTACATTATAATTTGTCATTGACATTATTATAAAGACTTTATAAAATAAAACATGTTCAACTACTAATTAATTAAATTTAAATAATCCTATAGGACTTAGGACTATTGAAAATTTAATTAATTAATTTATTCCCTTAAATCCAATTAGCCTACGGCTAATATTCTTCTCTAGGTGATCACTTGTACAAAAGGGGACATTATAGTCCTCCCACCCCAAGATTGCTTGTCCTCAAGCATTCACATGTATCAAATTTGTGTTAAGTTCAAATGTTCCAATCAATACCTAGATCCAAAATTAATCTAGGACCTTGGTATGTCTTCCCATGTGTATCTCCTTCAAACTTCCACTGCTCCACTTTGATATAAGCATCAATAGCCCAAAGTTGTGAAGCAACTCATCATGATCCCAATAAATTAGTACACCAAACATGCCAATGCCAGGATCCCATATCATCACGCTCTCACAATAACAAAAAGTGGAGGAATACATGTCTTTTATCATGCCGCCAACGCCATATGTCCATCTAAATCTGAAAGAGCTCCCATGGACATGAAAACTAATCATTACAAGTGCACAATCAATCATGTCAATCTACCATATGCTGCTGGAAATCCCACTCAAAATTATGCAGCAAGTACCTTCAATGACAAAGGACGATGTTATCTCATCATTGTACCAACCTCTAACAAAGAAAGATTGATCCCAATCTTTCCAAATCCTCCAACCAGATGCTGTCCTAAAGGACCAAACTGAAGTCCTTGTGATCAATAGTGTTAAACAACCGTCTATCACCATTGTGAGAACTCTAACCCATTGAACTATGGCTGAAAATTCCATGTTCAGAAGTGTAGAATAACCCTCTATCCTTGTGATGTTCTTGAGGGTAGAGTGTCCTTTCATTAATGCTGACCTATGAAGTGCTTCTTGCTGCAAGTAACATGGATTTCTAGCTGCCATAGTTGCCATTAATCCAGTCTATACCTTTACCTCCACGAGTGATATGTTTTCCCTTACTGATTGTCTCCAAGGCTAGTATGCAAAACAAACCAAACATTATCAAAATGCAAGATCTTCTTAGTAGACAACCTCTTAGACTCCATAATCAGCTCTTTAAGATAAAATGCTTCATATGACCTCAACAATTGCTCTTTCATTGTAGCTGATGCTTGATTAGCCAAATTGAAATGAAATATGTTCCATTCCACACAAATGGATATATCACTTGTGGCTGGTCCATCAAGCGTGTAACTATTATCATCATTGTTTTGAACCTTCAAAGGACTCTCTAAAAGAGGAAACTCAAAAACCTCATGATGCAAACTTAATGCCGAAACTGAATTTTCAGAATCATATCTCTTCTCTTGTTCACACACATCATGTTCTTCTTGTTTTCTTACCTCGAGAAGATCTTCCTTTGCACGCTCAACTTGTATACATTCTTGTCTAGGAAGAAATAATGATCTGATGTATGATTCCCTTTGTTTTCTTACATTGTCTTTTTGGTTGCATCGGTCCTTGACCTCTTGTAGATGTTGTCTTGCTTGGGCAGCAAGCATCTTTGCTTTCTTAGCTCTTTGTAACCATCCATCACACATATCTTGTGCCCTTTTAACATCTTCCACGGTATGGTGTACAAAATTAGAACCTTGTGGCTTGAATCCACAATATATACTTCTTGCTTGAAACCTTCAAGTTGAGTGCCAACATTGGAAAACTCAACAATACCATCATCTTCATGTTAAGGGCTGCCAACTCATGATTTTGCATAAGTAATGGACTGCTGTTTCAAATCAGGGAATCAGTCCTTTCTTCATGCGTTTGTGTGATGTCTTCATAGATCTTAATCTCCTCTCCTTTCATGAGTGGATGGTCATCAACAAGTGTTGGTTCACTACATACTAAAAATTCTGAATTGCCTCCGCATAGCTGATCAGTTTCTGCTGGTTTGGCAAACCCTGGGACAGACCTTTGAACAATATGTGATTCTTCTTTGCTTAAACCGTCACATGGCTGAAGTGAACTTGTGGCTTCTTCTTCAAATGAATTTTCAGCATTGGGATGATCTATGCTCATCATTAGTGACTTCAATGTGTTCATTATTGTTATGCCTCTTAACCATCTTTTTAACTTCTTCCAAAAGCAATTCCTCTAACAATAATAACATATCCGAATTGATATTTTTGAAATGCTTGAAAAAAGTCAATACCATTCATAAGTTTTTCCATATGTCGATCATTTCTTTGTGGACTATTTTTTCTATCCCTTCCTTTAGCTGGTGAGGCAGGAAGGAAAGTAGGTAACAATCTACCATTTTTAATTTTAGCCATTGATGCAACCTTTTATATCCCTATTGTAGATGTCTGAAATAAACACTTAATTTGTTTTCTCTATTCTTAGCAGTATACCTCTGAGTTCATTCACCATCACACATGAGTCAAAATACTAACATGCAAAGTAAACCCACCTTCTGGAATTGATTAGAACTGCCATGCAGTCAAATCCAAAAATTTTCACTTGAACTCATTTAAAAGTGACATGCAACCATCTAGGTATCCACGAAACTAACATGCAACACAAATCCACTAACTAGGACTGCTTGGAAATAACATGCAATGGTAACCCTCATCATGAACTGCTCCTAAACTGACATGCAATCATCTGGGTATTCACCAAGTTGCCATGCAATAACATTCGATGCACATACAACTGCAAAATCTGACATGCAATTGAAAAAACTAACATGCAATTGAAAAATCTAACTTGCAACTGAAATCTTTGTCATGCATTGATAAACCCCATAGGTTGGCAGGATATGGGGCTTTGATACCACTGAAATATCCTAGACTCTGATAATGCATCAAATCAGATTTAGATTTAGATTTTTTCTCATGTTTTGCTTCATCATAATGTCATATTAATACATGCAAACATGCAGATTGAACATGCAAGATAGACTATATAGATTTTTCAAGGAAATTAATTTGATGAAATACAAAGAATCAAAGTTAGCCAATGGGTATTTTTGTGATATAAAAATGTATTTTTGTTTACAAACACCTACTGCTGTTACAAATCAGAAAATGCAGAATGTCACCATGTAACACATACCCAAAATGCCTCCATACATAAGATAACAAACCATTTGATGTTCTACAAGATGGATCAACGAATCTCGATGAAAACCAATCAATGATGTGCCTATGAATCTTGAGATGAATTTACCAAGTGGGTTGATCTGGGTTTTCATCCACAACGCCAAAACCTCTAGGGTTTTCGTCCTAGGGTTTATTAAACCTGCAAGTTGAAGCTCTCAAGCTCTCAGGGAAAAGTTTGTTTGAAAATAACAAGTCAAGAATGAATCCTCATTTCACCTTTTCCTCCTTTTATAATGTTTTTCCTTTTCAAAAGTGATACTTTATTTTATTTATCTTTTAATTTACTTTTTCCTCTCAAAAGTGACTTTACATTATAATTTGTCATTGACATTATTATAAAGTCACTTTATAAAATAAAACATGTCCACGTGCTAATTAATTAAATTTAAATAATCCCATAGGAATTGGGACTATTTAACATTTGATTAATTAATTTATTCCCTTAAATACATACAATTAGCCTATGACTAATAATCTCCTCTAGGTGATTACTTGAACAATAGGGGACATTACATGCTTGGGGTGGACCCTAGGTGAACTTGGGATGAACCCAAACAATTTTACAATGACCAATGAGCCACCCGAAAAAAAAATTAAACATTTTTACAAAATTGAAATAAAATAGTACCAATGTCAAATCCTTAGCTTATAAATTCAATACCAATGTAAACTATAGGTTATTGGTATATTTGTATTATGTTCAGAATAAGAATTTTGATTATTGACATTATCATAAATCAAATTGGCCTAGGACAAAAAGCTTGATTAGGAGTGGGAGTGAGATTGAGAACAAATGGTACCTTAGAAACAATTAGAATTCAACGCCCAACCTATCATATCTATATAACTTTGTGGATTACTTGAAAGTAGGGATGTGATAATTGATATTCCCTAAATAGTAATTGTGAATACTGTTGATGTGAGTTTTATTCCACTACAATATGTAGAATCGAATACTTAGTAGTCCAGGACGAAACACCAAATCTCCAACTCTCTCTTGAATAAGGGTTCTCATATGCTAAACAATGTACATGGATTGTGTGATCAAATGAGACAATCTCAAGGGTCCTTATTGTGGACTTTCACTCAGTTTTATGATGTGATATGTTGGTTATCACAAAGGGACTTATGCTATTCATTCAATGGATCTCAACTTGACTTTAACTTCTTCCAACCAAACAATTTGCAAAGGAAAGGGTTTAGAAAGCTAATTTACTCCTAGAATGCAAGAAAATGTGGATGTCTTTGTGACTCTACTAGACATAGTTTAGCAATCGACATCAACCAAGCTAGTGCAATCTCCTAAGGTAAATGTAAGATGTTCAAACTACCACTATTCCATTAACACTATCCATCGATGCATATTAATGTGCAAACAATAATCGAAGTTAAGTTCATATAAATGTCATTCAACCACGCAAGGCGTACTTACAATCAACAAGCAGCTAGTGGTTTGGTCTAAGCGAGTTCACCAAAGATGCATCCAAAATATCTTCCATTCAATTAAACGCTACTTCTAACCTAAGTTGCCGATTCGGGTTCGGGAACGGATTCGGGCTCGTGAATCCTATTCGTGGATTCGTGAAAATAAAATTTGCCATTTGGGTTCGTAGGGGTTCGTGAGTATATATATATATGCATTATATATAAAAATAATAAGAGAAATATATATTATACATAATTCTAAAACAGTATACATTCTAAAACATGTATATTATTTCATAGTATGAATCTGTATACAATATACTTGATCATTGATCTATGTTCACGATTCTAAAGAAAATCAGCACATTGAATTACTGAATTACAAAATGCAAATTCAAAATATAGTTTACTGTTCCCACAGGTCCAAATCTGGACCCTGCCCAGATCTAGCACGGACCGGGTTGAGAATCCGGACTCGGACCCAGATCCGGGGTCCCAGACGTGAATCCGGCAACTTAGCTTCTAACCAACATGAAATAAAATTTACTCTAAGTGAGGATGAAGAAACCATGCAATTGTAATGAGCCCAACCTGGCTCTTTGATAATGCAATTTGATTTTGCACGAAGATGACAATTTCTAACTATAATTCCTTTATTTAAATATACATCTTCAATTTGACAATTCTCAGCCAGCAGACAATTATTTCAAAATGCTTATTTGGCGCAAATTCTGAAAATTACATTCAATCTCTTTGTTTTTGTGAAAACTTTTCAATATAAAAAATGATTCATCAAACAATAGTCTTGTATTCATTTAGCAAACAATAGTCTTTGTATTTATTCTGAAAATAAACAATTCAATCACTACAATTGAAATTGTTAGGGTTGTATGTTTTTCCAACTAACATACCATTAAAGCGTTGATATTGTTAATGCCTTTGTGTTGTGCCATGACCATACACCAAACCCCATGCCAGTTGTCTCTGATTTTCTGAATGCTAAGCGGCTGAAGTATTTATAGACCAGCACCATGATCCCATACAAAACTGAAACCACTAACTCCCACGACATACACTAGCAATAATGATGCCACGTTTTGATAACAAATTGCCGCTTCCTCAAACTCTAATGTACGGCCAACACTTTAAACGCCACCCTGTCACAAATCACCCACAACGTTCATCCACAAACACTCCCATACGAATTCACCAACAAAACTTCTTGAATTCGAATTTCTGAAACAATTCCACCCTCCAAGAATATAAATCAACCTCTTCTGCAGGCCCCAGTTCAACAAATAAATTCAGATCTCATAATGAATAACTCCCTCCAGTCACAGGCAAACAATACGAAGGAAGCAAAATTGGTTATACTTCAGCAACCAATTGAAGAAATGGTTCCAGAAGAAATAGTCTTCCAGATGCCAAATCGATTTAGTATCAAACCCTTATACCTCAACAAGGGATTTGATTTACAACTCAGAAACTTCTCCTCAGAGAAAACAAACAAATATAATAAAATCAATCGATGATGAATGAATGCCTTGCCTATTGCTTTTATAATTAAAAAGTGTCTTCTCTCACACACTTTTCACTTGAAGCACTTTTATACTTAGGCCCATATTGAGTAATATAATTTATTAACTCATTTGGCTCCAAAAATGACCTTTTCATCAATATCATGAAATTATGACACGCAAGGTCCCTGTTTCTTGTGCCCAAGATTTAAAACTTTTCATCCCGGTTCCGACGAGCTATAACACTAAGGTGCCCAACATATAATACCAACAATAATGACAAGTCTGGAAGGAACGTAACAGAAGAATCTTTACAAACCATAAATTAGATTGGAATAGCATCTCTAATAAAATCCAAGCTTCAATATCAGAAAAGATCAATAGCAAACTGCGAGACACTACGTGCTACGAAGACTCTTTTAAAACTTGGGACAACAAGATCAGACTAAAATGGCCCTCATTGATCGTACCGAAACTTTTTGGTAGAGGAGGTAACAAATCAAAATCAGATAGGTCTAA
>MU223431.1:2424929-2441309 GCA_018584345.1 Thuja plicata | reverse complement strand
ACGGACCTATGTATTTATGAAATCTCGACAAAGCTCGAGTCGTGGGAATGCCCACGTATATTTCTATATCAGGTATAGGACTTTTGTCCCGGGCAAGGCTGGAGGTTTTCTCAACCCCACTCTTTCCTACCAGCGCCCGCAGCGAGTGGGGTTATACTGTAAAAATAATTTTTAATATTAATAAAATTTTGGCTTCGGCCTTTTACCGATCAAAAAAAAAAAAATACCAACAATAATGACAACCTTAGCAAATTTAATTAAATAATAATAATAATTCACCTGTCTTGCAAAAACAACTGAAGAAGCATCAGAATCGAAATCTGTCTGCACTGGAGTGGTTCTGATGATAAAAGATGATGAACGAACCTGATGGGGTGACTTACTAAAAATAGATGCTCTCTCCAAGATTCTTGGAGCCCAAACAGGTAGCCAGAAATGAAAACTGAGAACATCATTCACTCCTCTAACTCATTTGAGCTCATCGTAACTATCCATTGACTTACTATAAATAGTAAGTTCACACCAATGACCCTCTAAACACCTAACCAGACCACGGGGATCTCAATAATGACCTAGCACCATCCATTCAATGACCCTGCTAAAAATGGGGACATTACAACAGTACTCCAAAGCAACACAAGTAATCCACCATGAAGACCAACAATGAATCAACAATTATTTTGATAGCATTATGACAACAATTTCAACAAGTTTCCTCTCCTACTCTACCCTATCTCTAATCTAATCTTAAATTCTAACCCTTTACAAATGAGGAGGCCTTTGCCTTTTATAGTTGTTCAATTACAATTAAAGGTTGTGTTACCCGGGGATGCGTCCTCGACCTAATTTTCCCCGTCCCCGTACCGGGGACGTTTCGGGGATGGCCAGGGGACGTCCCCTCCCCGTCCTCGATTTTTGGAATTTTGGTGGGGATGTCCCGGAAACTTGGGGACACCACCCAAAAAAATTGGGGACTTCTGGAAGTACCAGGGACGCCGTAGCCGTCCCCCAACCGTACCGGGGACGGCCAACCTTCTTTTCGCCTGAAAAAGTCAATTAAATTTAAAAAAAAACAATTTTTTTCCATAAGGGGGATCGGTTTGTCCCCACCTTCATACATTCCCTAAAAAGCCAAAAACATTTAACATGATGTAAACTGTTATCTATGTAAAGATACTAATACTATCTTCTTCATGTAGTAGTAGTAGTATGGTAGTAATGCTAACATTTAACAAAATTATACCATTGGAACTAGCCATCAAGCAAGGAACCAAACTGCTAAGGTAGATAATGTTTGTAGTAAATCTCTAATTCACTAAACATAACACCCAAAATATGTAATATATACATAAGATACGACGTTTCATATTCCTTTTTAGAATAGAAATACTGCTTGGCATAAGAATCTATGAAGATATTTTCAAACATGATGACATCCCGTTGACATAAAAGTTCTATAATAGAAAGTTTGATTTCTGAATTTCAATCAGTTAAAAATTTATCTCAAATTGCAGAGATCTTAACATTATTATTTTAAGCTCATTCAAGAACCACATCGAAGAGAAACAAAAAGTCCAATTTAAAGTAATAAACTGTAATTTGATTTCTTTTATATGTATATATTACATTAAGTAGTAGAATCAAACATTGATGGAAATACTGAGGTTAAGAGTCAATCCCAATCACGAGAAAACAAAAAGCTGGATTAATATGGAGAGAACAGACCACCACCAGAGGCAAAATGGCATGCTTTATCCATATTTTCATATGAATGTCATGTATATTTGCAAATTTCTCTATATATTTTAAAATTTCCCTATATTTTATATAGCCGTCCCCTCTGCCGTCCCCCGCCGTCCCCAACCTTGGCAAAAAAATTTTCCATCCCGGAAACTCGTCTGCCCGTCTCCTGTCGTCCCCATCCCAGAAACTTGGGTTAACACTGATTAAAGGCCAAGATCACTTCAAGATCAAGGGCCAAGATTAACCCATTACAAACCCTAATTAGGGTTGCCACCACTATCATCCAATTACATGAAGGCGCCACCTTGTGGGCCAATAAGAAAATTACAATGCTATTGAGAGCCAATGAGGAAATGGATAATGTAGAGGCACTAGATATCTGCAACATGTACACTTGGCATAATATGATTGAATGTGCTTGAACCCGTGTAACTAGAATTTTTCAATTGGCTGGAAATGGAGTGGGTACCACTTCCGCATCCTTATCTCATAGACTTGATCAACTCTTTGGTGATGAGAAAATATCTCTTGATACTCAACATTATCAAGTCTTCAATTGTGATGGCACATTCCGAGTCGCTTCATCTTCTCAAATTTTCTCTATCCTTGTCCTTAGAATTCTCTCATTTTCATGCTTTTGAACTTACTTGTACATGAAATCTTAGTGTCCCTTTTGATGCCTTGACCTTGATCCTCTTGAAGTGATGGAATCTTCATGCACTTGGATCTTTCAAAGTGAACTTGGATTTCTAGAGGAAATTCAAGTTGATGATTTTTATTTCTCCTTGTTCTTTGCTTTCTTGAACTCCATCTTGATCTTGATCTTGAATTTGCATCTTCAATTTGATCCTAAGCCTCAAACACCATCTCACTTGTCCACTTGAGAAGTCATTTGCAAGCTACTGGTGCTTGAAGTCTTGGTGTTGAAATCATGCTTGTGCTTGATCTACTTAGCCCCTTGCTAACTCCATTCGAATCTTGCCTTCCATGCTAATATCTCCACCTCAACTCATGGCCTATCCTGCTAATCAAATGTAACATACAACCATCTAGGTATCCACGAAACTAACATGCAACACAAATCCACTAACTAGGACTGCTTGGAAATAACATGCAATTTTAACACTCATCATGAACTGCTCCTAAACTGACATGCAATCATCTGGGTATTCACCAAGTTGCCATACAATAACATTCGACGCACATACAACTGCAAAATCTGACATGCAACTGAAAAAACTAACATGCAATTGAAAAATCTAACATGCAATTGAAATCTTTGTCATGCACTGATAAACCCCATAGGTTGGCAGGATATGGGGCTTTGATACCACTGAAATATCCTAGACTCTGATAATGCATCAAATCCGATTTAGATTTAGATTTTTTCTCGTGTTTTGCTTCATCATAATGTCATATTACAACACGCAAACATGCAGATTGAACATGCAAGATAAACTATATAGATTTTTCAAGGAAATTAATTTGATGAAATATAGAGAATCAAAGTTAGTCAATGGTTATTCTTGTGATATAAAAATGTATTGTTGTTTACAAACACCTACTGTTGTTACAAATCAGAAAATGCAGAATGTCATCATGTAACACATACTCAAAATGCCTCCATACATAAGATAACAAACCATCTGATGTTCTACAAGATAGATCAACGAATCTCGATGAAACCAATCAATGACATGCCCGTGAATCCTGAGATGAATTCACCAAGTGGGTTGAGCTCGGTTTCGTCCAAAACGCCAAAACCTCTAGGGTTTTCGTCCTAGGGTTTACAGAACCTGCAAGTTGAAGCTCTCAAGCTCTCAAGGAAAAGTTTGTTTGAAAATAACAAGTCAAGAATGAATCCTCATTTCACCTTTTCCTCTTATAATGTTTTTCCTTTTCAAAAGTGATACTTCATTTTATTTATCTTTTAATGTACTTTTTTCCTCTCAAAAGTGACTTTACATTATAATTTGTCATTGACATTATTATAAAGTCACTTTATAAAATAAAACATGTCCACGTGCTAATTAATTAAATTTAAATAATCCCATAGGACTTGGGACTATTTAACATTTGATTAATTAATTTATTCCCTTAAATAGATCCAATTAGCGTATGACTAATAATCTCCTCTAGGTGATCACTTGGACAACAGGGGACATTACATGCTTGGGGTGGACCCTAGGTGAACTTGGGATGAACCCAAACAATTTTACAATGACCAATGAGCCACCCAAAAAAAAATTAAACATTTTTACAAAATTGAAATAAAATAGTACCAATGTCAAATCCTTAGCTTATAAATTCAATACCAATGTAAACTATAGGTTATTGGTATATTTGTATTATGTTCAGAATAAGAATTTTAATTATTGACATTATCATAAATCAGATTGGCCTAGGACAAAAAGCTTGATTAGGAGTGGGAGTGAGATTGAGAACAAATGGGACCTTAGAAACAATTAGAATTCAACGCCCAACCTATCATATCTATATAACTTTGTGGATTACTTGAAAGTAGGGATGTGATAATTGATATTCCCTAAATATTAATTGTGAATACTGTTGATGTGAGTTTTATTCCACTACAACATGTAGAATCGAATCTTAGTATTCCAGGACGAAACACCAAATCTCCAACTCTCTCTTGAATAAGGATTCTCATATGCTAAACAATGTACATGGATTGTGTGATCAAATAAGACAACCTCAAGGTTCCTTCTTATTGTGGACTTTCACTCAGTTTTATGATGTGATATGTTGGTTATCACAAAGGGACTTACGCTATTCATTTAATGGATATCAACTTGACTTTAACTTCTTCCAACTAAACAACTTGCAAAGGAAAGGGTTTAGAAAGCTAATTTACTCCTAGAATGCAAGAAACTGTGGACGTCTTTGTGACTCTACTAGACATAGTTTAGTGATCGACATCAACCAAGCTAGTGCAATCTCTTAAGGTAAATGTAAGATGTTCAAACTATCACTATTCCATTAAGACTATCCATCAATGCATATTAATGTGCAAGCCATAATCGAAGTTAAGTTCATATAAATGTCATTCGACCACGCAAGGCGTACTTACAATCAACAAGCAGCTAGTGATTTGGTCTAAGCGAGTTCACCAAAGATGCATCCAAAATATCTTCCATTCAATTAAACACTACTTCTAACCAACATGAAATAAAATTTATTCTAAGTGAGGATATGAAGAAACCATGCAATAAATACTCCAAAGCAACATAAGTAATCCACCATGAAGACCAACAATGAATCAACAATTACTTTGATAGCATTATGGCAACAATTTCAACAAGTTTCCTCTCCTACTCTACCCTATCTCTAATCTAATCTTAAATTCTAACCCTTTACAAATGTGGAGGCCTTGGCCTTTTATAGTTGTTCAATTACAATTAAAGGCCAAGATCACTTCAAGATCAAGGGCCAAGATTAACCCATTACAAACCCTAATTAGGGTTGCCACCACTATCATCAAATTACATGAAGGCACTACCCTGTGGGCCAATAAGAAAATTACAATGCTATTGAGAGCCAATGAGAAAATGGATAATGTAGAGGCACTAGATGTCTGCCACATGTACACTTGGCATAATATGATTGAATGTGCTTGAACCCATGTAACTAGAATTTTCCAATTGGCTGGAAATGGAGTGGGTACCACTTCAGCATCCTTATCTCATAGACTTGATCAACTCTTTGGTGATGAGAAAATATATCTTTTGATACTCAACATTATCAAGTCTTCAATTGTGATGGCACATTCCGAGTCGCTTCATCTTCTCAAATTTTCTCTATCCTTTTCCTCAGAATTCTCTCATTTTCATGCTTTTGAACTTACTTGTACATGAAATCTTAGTGTCCCTTTTGATGCCTTGACCTTGATCCTCTTGAAGTGATGGAATCTTCATGCACTTGGATCTTTCAAAGTGAACTTGGATTTCTAGAGGAAATTCAAGTTGATGATTTTTCTTTCTCCTTGTTCTTTGCTTTCTTGAACTCCATCTTGATCTTGATCTTGAATTTGCATCTTCAATTTGATCCTTGGCCTCAAACACCATCTCACTTGTCCACCTGAGAAATCATTTGCAACCTGCTGGTGCTTGAAGTCTTGGTGTTGAAATCATGCTTGTGCTTGATCTACTTAGCCCCTTGCTAACTCCATTCGAATCTTGCTTTCCATGCTAATATCTCCACCTCAACTCATGGCCTATGCTGCTAATCAAATGTAACATACAACCTTGAATGAAGTGCTTCTTTTGGCCACAGAGTATCAGAAAATTATTTGATGCCTCTTGTTGGGTTAATTGCCAAGAGTGAAAATGGAAGAACAAAACTGTATTGTTTTACTTTAGTCAGTTAAAATTTCTAAAATATTAAATCTCCATGCTTTTCAATGACCAATTTGTCCAAGATAATGAGGAAATGTGATATCATCATGGTTGTGGTGAAGAAACTAGCCAAGGACAGCTGTTTTATACTCGTCATTTCCTCATAAAATGCCAAAAATAGTGGTAGACTACATAAAATACATTGTGGGGCTTCATGGAATATCTTGAAAAGAATATTTAATGCTCAAGGCTTACAAGTAACTTTAATAGTTTGGGAAAACTTATTTGCTTATCCAAGCTATTGTCATCAAATGCATCTAAGCACTGCTTATAATCTAGATTCCAATTGGAAAACTAATAGGATCAACCTAAATTATTGAATGCCATGTACAAAACTATCCAACTGACTATTTTCAACCAGTGGATTTTACTTATAACAATGCACCATGCAGCATTGGTGATGAGCCCTTTTGAAGACATACATATGAAGATGTAGTATTCCTTAAGGACACAATTTCTTATAAGATTAAAAAGCTTTTGATCTTAAAACAATTAAGAGTCGGGAAGCTCTTTAGTTTTACCAAATTTATTATGCAAATAGCAAAAGAATTATTGTTTGTTGAATGCGATGGACTCGAGTGGTTAAAGCAAGCTGGATCTCAATGGAGCCCTTGGATCTAACCCAAGTAGACATGTTAAGTGTAGAAATTGGGCAAAATACATAAGAGACAACTCTTGTTTATGGTTTCTAAACCAAAGGTTGCCCAGGAATTTCCCAAATTGAAGTCTGAAATTGGGGATTCTTCATCTCTAAAAGTGAAATTTGGGAAAATACAAGAAGATGGCAATAATATGTTGTTGCCCATTTAAACTCTGAGAACAAGATGAGTGAATTCCAAATGGACTTGCTTTACCACCTGGCAGCAGAGTGCACTTTAAGATTGATGACATGTTCATCGTTTAATCACTGAAATGACATGGTTATGAACTTATGATCATTGATTTGTGACGTAGATGGAAGCAAAGGTAGAGTTTCAAGCACCCCATTCATATCTAAAGACTTGAGCTATATGATAATGATTTTGTGAAATCAAAGCATAATATTTGTCAATGTCGGATGAAGCATTGTAAAACAGATGAGCTGGGAAAAAGTGGATGCGCAGCAACTATAAAGCCTGATGATTGACGAGGGTGCTCCTTATGTGAGCAAGTAGATGGAACACCCTACTTTTTACATGTGTAAACATTAGGGTATATATCATATATGAAATTTAATTTTAAACTTTTGATTGTAAAATCTATCTCAAATGCAACTCCTTGTCAGGGAAGCAAGATGTATTTTAAGTTCGTTAATAAAATATTTAATGACAATATGACTTTTCTCTTTTGATCAGTTTTAAGCTGTAAAATATGGTAATGAATTGAGGGCCATTAAATAAAGAATTTGTAAAGGTCTATGAAAGCTCAACCTGTAATGATATGTGTGGTAAATAGCCCATTTATATTGGTGGGCTTTGACATTGTATCCTGGGCACAAAACTATTTTTTGATGGGAAAATATAATTGATGGTTTTCAGACTCAAAATTGACCACTTTTTCTAATGATTACAAGTATGAACATTCTAGCCCACTTCCTGTGCTGAGAGGCTTATGCTTACATTCTAAGGATGAATGTTCTGATAGTGACTTACAACTTTTTCTTTGGGACAATTTATAATTTGTTTGAGCAAAGCAGTTATGTTCTTCCTCATCCCATGAGTAGGCTATTAGGCATGATAGGAACAAATGTTAAATCACTGTTTAAGTTCCATTCTGTACTTCTACAAATGAATTTCCTTAATCTGTTCCAGTTAGCCTGTGAAATATCCTTGTCCCAGCTTGCATGCTATTACCTCATCCCATGGAATTTTCCTTCATTCTTATGCTTTGAACCTTACCTCACACTCTTACCCATCTTGGAACTTTGTGGTTGCAGTGTGTAAATTCTATCTGAAAACTGGAAGAAATATAAGTAAATATTTCTTTTTCAGTTAATGTGGACGATCTCTATGCAGTGTGTTTACAGGGTAGGTGGATGACTCAGTCTTACATAGAATGTACCCACAGTATTAAGGGGTTAATGTATTATTAATATTACCACAAGTAGAGTGAATGACATCTATGCAAAATGTGCCAAATAAGTAGAGTGGAATTCCTATCAACTTTAATTCTTACAGGTTTATAGCAGGGCATCATGTCTCAAGATGTGAGAAACATGGAAGTTTTGTTCAAGCACATAATTAAAAATGATGATAAAAAAACAGGTGCATTGATGTGATCTAGAAGTCTTTGTCGATGTTCTATCAAGTTTTGAGCATTCTAACAACATTGTAGCAGGTCCATGCATATGAAAGAATGAATAGAGTCTACAACTATACTTTGGATCCATGTGCTCCATTGTACATCATAGTAGGAGATGGTGGGAACATCGAGGGTATTGACACAGACTTTGCAGATGATCAAGGCAAGTGCCCCAAGAAAGAGGACAACAAACCAGAATTTGGAGGTGTATGCCACATAAATTTCACTACAGGTCCTGCAAAAGGTAAATTCTGTTGGGATGAGCAACCAGAATGGAGTGCATATCGAGAGAGTAGCTTTGGACATGGCATACTTGAGGTATGCCATATAACTTGGCTGTGAAATTGAACAATCGTTTATCCATGGAAATATGACCATATGTTTGGGATTCGGAATGTGCTTTATGTGTTGATTATAATTTTTATCATGCTTATCTCGTTCTGTTTGTAGGTGGCTAACTCTACCCATGCCTTGTGGACGTGGCATAGAAATCAGGCTGCATACAAAAATGATGGTGCTGTTGGAGATCAAATATACATTGTGAGACAACCCGAAATCTGCCTCCCTCACAAGAATTTAACTAACCAGTCTCACACTCATCAGAATATTACAAGCACTTCCACCATGTTTAGGTGCAATGGGTGTGCCAGTAGGTGCTTTTTTATTTGCGTCATTATACTTTTTTTCTTCATTTTAGAAGGTTTTTTCCCAAATATTTGATTTATATGGGTATTAATAACATGCTTGTAAGTTAAGCGTGCATTTCATTATATTTCCAATCTTAGAGTGAGATACTTTTTATCATGCGACTGAAAGCATTTCTGAAATTATTGTAGAAGAGACATGACACCAATAAATTGTTTATGTGCTTTTTACAACCATTAAATTGGCAGCATGTGGTATGGGGTGGGGCGTGAGAAGTGTTTTTATATAGTCCCCCTTTTCTAAGTTTCAGAGAAGATTCAAGATAAAAATTTGTAAATGCGGAAAAAAATAAATCATGTTGAATTAATAGTCAATATTTTTTATAGTTTGGAATTTCATTGTTATAATGCTATTCACTGAGTTATTAACATTACAAATATGGAATTCATAATTAGAAATTTATTTGGATTTAGTCAAATGGTGTTTGCAATCCCTTCTCAAACCCTAGCGCCTAGTTCAGAAAATTCTCCTGGTGTTCCTCTGTAATGCCCTAGTTTGTGCATCGGTGTTTACACGAGTTTGGGAGGTGCGCCTTCCCTGGCCTTAAACACTTCAAACAAGTCTCCCAAGTTGTTGCCTCCTGCCATCGCGCCATTATTCATCAGGCTCGTTCGTATTGGGAGGTAGTTCGTTTGGGCTCTGGTTACGGGGCCGAAAATTGAGAGAGAGAGAGACTTTTTTTTTAAAAGGAAATTGACAAATTCAAGTGAAGATCATTATTAGAATAATTACAATACTCAAATACCAAATTAGAAAGTGCAAATCATCAAAAGAAAATGAAACCTAGGTCTATTATTGCTAAGAGAGAATGGGTGACTTTATTTAGAATATGATACAAATTATCAATATTTGGGCACCTAAAGTGATGGGTTGAATTCCCTTAAGGAAAGGGCAAATGTATTTTTAAAATTTAAAAATAATATTATTAATTTTTTAATATAATACATATCTTAAAATTACTTAACTATATATTATATGTTATAATATAATTATTATAAAATTAAGTTTGATTTTTTTTCACAACTTTATTCATACTGTCAACTTCAAACATTGTGCATAGTGTTGATCTTAGAGATCAATTGTTCCATTGAATCAAAACTTTACCCCACACCAAAAATTTAAAATTTAAAAATGAACAATTAAAATTAAAATGTTTTTTTTAATAGTCTTTCAATATTTCAAAATTGTACTATTCTTCTTAGCAACCATTGTATACTTTCTATCTGCGAACGGTGCAATAGTACAGTGGCTTTGCATGCATGACAACAATGATAACAACTTACTAGATTGACAATATTTTAGAATGTGATGCTTTCATGGACATCAAAGACAAACACGATGAAAACTATTTCTTGACACTATATATTTAGTGTGGAGACAATTGAAAAAGTGAGGATGCTTATATTTACTTGAATAAGACATAGACTCAAATTGAGATCATAGTGTAAGGTTGGATGTCCTATAAA
Source organism: Thuja plicata (assembly GCA_018584345.1). NCBI lineage: Eukaryota > Viridiplantae > Streptophyta > Pinopsida > Cupressales > Cupressaceae > Thuja > Thuja plicata. Next base: position 2,430,703 of record MU223431.1, on the reverse strand, counting down.
CAATTTTTAGCCTCATGGACATTCAAAGTTATATCTATCTAAAGTATAGATTCTCCTAACTTTACTTCTCATTACTCGCAAAAAGGTATCAATAAAATCAAGGCCACCATCTTCCCCAAGTGACTCGGTTTTGTCCAATAGCATAATAGGTTCAAGTTGTACTAACTTGAAAACATTGCAATAGTTGTTTCATCGTTTAGATGAGTTGGCATTTTGTTACATTAGAAGCTTTCCCTAGTGAACTTTACTATTAGAAGCCTTGTCAAATTGATGTGTAACCAATGGTGCTGGAGGAAAGAGGTGTTTAGACTAGCAATCTCTAACTATTGTCTCGGTCATTAATTTTTGAGATGATCAATAATGCGGACCTGCTACTAATGCAATGAGCAAGGAAATCTTGTAGAGTCGCTTGAAAATTTTGCTAACTTTATAGAAAATTTGAAATGTAAGACGAAAAAATCATGTAACATCTTACAACTAACAAATACTCGAGTGGAAAGAGAAACAAAATGGCCAATAAAGAACGTGAAAAAAGATACCATTCTGATTGAAGTGTTGTTTCGAAAGGGTATAGACTAAGCTGGGCTCTAAATATTTAATCCAAAATTCAGTGATTGTGTTACATTATACCTGCCGACAATTCATCGTTTGGTTTTGCATCAAACTGAAGACTATTGATAGTCATCCGTAGCTCCAACTAACAAGTTTTTGTAGGTTGATCAAAATTCATATATTTGAATATCAAGACAAGTTAGTTCCAAATGATGTTGACTACAACTTGGAGTTTCCGAGAATGTATTGGCAAGTAAAAGTCTAGGAGCATAATAGTTCAAAAATGATAATTGCTCCAACAAGGAAGGAGCTAAGTGTGACATATCCAAATAAAAGTCGATCAAGTTTGGGAGTGGAATCATCCAAACAAGTATGTTAGTGTTCTTTTGTTGATTAGAATGATCTGATTGTATTCTCAAAATGATTTAAAGCTTGATTAAGAAGATTGTGGTACACTTCTGATTGAAGAAAAGCTATGGTTTCCTTTTGAATCATGACAAATTTGATCATCAAAGGGACTATTAAAGACAAAACTATTACTATTTCAAAAAAGAAAGAAATATTTTTTTATAGTCCACAATATCATGTGGTCTATATATGGATCTACAGATGGCTTATAGTAATATTTGAAGGAAAAGGCACTCTTGTATCTTATATATTTGAAGAAAAAGACAAATATATCTTCTAAATCAAAAATTGTAGTTCAAGAATAAAATTCATGATGGAATAAAAAATTGTGTTGACGCACAAATGATGTTCACATTAACAAGAAAACACAAATGTCTCAACAAATGAATAACACTAGGATACGGATTGCACCTATCATCCAAGCCAATGCATAAATCTAAGTTGACCTGTAGCAATTCAATAATATTCTCTTATGTGAGCAACATTGTAACATGCCGAATCTAACTACCAGATAATAAAATCAAATAATGCACAATTCATGGGAAATAAGATTTTTCTTTTATTCTTAATAACATAAGTAACCGCTATCCTTTACATATGAACATTAATAACTGAAAGTTCATTTATTAACTGGAAGGAAAATCCAATTTCTCTAGAATAACAAACTTCACATGAAATGAAATTTAACTAAAAAATATCCATTTCTTTAATGTCGAATAAGAATTCATTAACTATTATAATCTTAATATATAACTTGATTAGCCAGATTGTTCAATCTTCTTTACCTTTACTTTAAGCTCTTAGTCTCTTTAAGGGAAAAAGAGTATCATCAGAGGTTTTACCTCCCAACTATTGATCTTACGATCTTGACCTTTGATGGTCTCATGCACAACTTCCTCACAGAAGTGGTCGAGCCCTACATGAGAGATGGATGCACGAGATTCAATATTTCACATCATCCGAGTCTTGGTGCATAACCTACAACTATCATAGCCAATCAACCTATATACATCTTTTCCTATGAGAGTGACCCTTCTAGCTAGACATTGTCCTATTGGTTCTAGCGATTGATGGTTACTATACATAGCATAGTACCACCTTAGCCAAGGTTTTATAGGTGCAAGAACTATACTTCGTGTTGTAATGTTACTAGAAATATTTTTTAATGAGTCTTTTTTACTCTTTAAGGTCTCCAATATAACTCATTCTAAACTTTTTGTCCCTTTCCAGCAATTATGATCCATTGACCTAAGATTGGTACTGTAGACATCTAAAACTAACATGTTGCATGTGCGCAACAATTTTACTAACATTCGTCTCAATTGATTAAATGATCTTTTATTTAATTAATTAGTCTCATTCTACTACTTTCAAATGTGAGAATTCAGAATTTGCCCCTATTTGCATAATTGAATAATTTAAATTAATTATTTAATTATTAACGTCTAATTATTTTTCTTCTTTTAATTAATTAAATAATTGTTATTATTTAATTAATCCCTTATCTTCACAATTAATTAAGTAATCATATTATTTAATTAATATCTTTTTCATTACCATTATTACATGATAATTATAATTAATTAATCTTTTTTCCTGACAATTAAATAAATGATTTAATTTATTTAATTTCCTAATTCTTTCTTATCATAAATATATAAATGTTTTTGATTAAGGTAAAAGCAGGTTTTGAAGGGAACCCCGAAACCCTTTAACAACACAAAAAAAGGAAAGGCTAAGGAAGCCCCACGAGCAACAGACTGTCCCAAGGAGGGGAACAGACTACAGAGGGTCAAAACCCAGATTTAGCAACTATAACATTCAAAACAAAAAACAAAAAAGCTGCTGGAAAGAAAACAGAGAGAACACCCGCCAGCACAAAATCAGAACAAAGATTTCAGAAAGTTTTCAGCATCCACCAGCTGAGTCCTCATGGTAGACACATTCTCTCTCAGCTTCAGAAGGTCCGGGTCTTCATTCTTCTGCACCTTGGATCTAGTGCAAGTTCCAGGTCCCGAGTGCTGGGAAGAAACAGGGTATTCAGCATTATCTTTATTGTTTTCCAGCCAGTTGCTCAGTGAGATCAAATTCTCGAGCGTGGCCTTCATTCCTGTGTTCACTAGCGTTAGTAAGTATTTCAGCATTTCTTCATTCCCATTAATCTTATTCTGAATGGGAGTCATTGCTGCTTCAACATCATTTCTAATTTTTTCCTCAATTTCATCATTAACATAAGCATTGGGATTTTGGGAGATATCATTCCTGATAGAATTGATGGTTTCTTCAATCATGGAGCTCTTGTTCTCCAGTTTAATGCATCTGTTCTTGAGTTCCACCAGATCTGACTGAACCCACTTATCCAAATTATAACTGTATATAGACTTATTTTTAGCTATTTCCAAAGGAGACATGATAGTAGTTCTTCTCACCTCACTGTCCATCCTGCGGATATCTGTTTGGAGAGACTGCAATTTACTCCCTTTGACAGTTCTATCTCTATCCTCTTTCCTGTTATCCTTCTCATGGCTCGGGGAATCATACGGCTCAGAATTATACTCTTCCAGAACTTTGAAGCTGTTATCCCCTGAATGCTCCACATTACTATCAATGGTATTGATATCAGCTTCTTTATTCTTCCCAGCCTCAGTCTCTTTAGTTTCCTTAGCAACAGAATTGTCAATGAAAAGACCAGGAATAAATGTTATTATCCACATGTGCAATTAAATTAATTTTCTAATTTATTTAATTCTAATTATTCCTAGTTCTAACTAACACTAAGTTTCAGTCTGACTATTCATTCACCTTTTCCGACTGATCATTCTATTTAGTTCTTTGTTCAATCTATTTTGTTGACTAATCAATAAATTTAGTCATCTCTCCATCAATCTAGTCAACTATCCAATCAAATTTAGTTCACTCACAATCAAATGAGTTAACAAATCAATCTATTCACTTAACAAGTCAATTTATTCACTTCACTATCCAATTGATTGAGTTCAACTCTTCAATCAATCCAGTTGAATCTTTAGTCTTTTTCGGTCATCTCCTCAATCACATAATCTTGATTAAAATCTAGAATATCTATATAATGAGAGCTAATTCTCATAATTCAATAACCACATCTTTTGAATTCTCATATTGTCTAATTGAGCACAAACTCAGAGCCCACGTTTGCATTGAGAAAGAGAAGAACAAGGGAGGACAATTGGTTTGAATGCATTTGTTGATATTGATTTCATTATTGTTTATGCATTCAACTATTTGTGCATTCTCTCTTGATGTTTAGAGATACTAACTGTGATTGAGAAATCTTTGTGGTTAGATTTATTGTGTTATTGTAGGTTACGTATCCAAAATTAACCTAATACAAAATGGTGAACCTAACATGAAGCAACAAAGGCTTCTGATTTCTAAAAAAGTCTATTTTTGTGTAATTGCAGGTTATGTGATGTAGGTGCTCTTAATCCAACACATTCACTAGGCTGAAACGACACTGCTCTGTCTTAAAACGACACAATTTGAATTTCGATTATAACAGTCACAGGTAGCGCAAAAAATGACTCAGACGACTGAGATTAAAACCCTTTTCAAATTTACAACATATCCGTTGATCTTTTCAAGTTATCCAGGCTCAAGATCCGATTCTACCATGTGTCGCATAGCCGCGATGCCTTGATAACTATCTTCCCTGCACCTTTTCCTTAAGGGTTTGCACTTTCCGTCAGATTAAAATCAACTCACCCGATGACATGTAACTGATTGAATGTTTGAAGATGTTAAGTTGATCATCGAAATGGAGAAGGATAATGCAAGACATTAAATCAGTTAATGGATTGTATTGTCATTGATGTCAACTTGATATAATCTAATCGGTTATAATCAAAGTGTCAAAGACTTTAGAGAATCAAAGAGGAAAAGATTATGCTTTCAGTAATGCATAAAGACAAGTATTCACAATGTGGCTACAAACACTGACGGTCAGTGAAACCCGACGGCTAGAGATCACCAACAGTCAAGTCACAGTGATGCCCGAGCAAGAACACCGATGAGCATTACCGACGAGCAGAATCACAAGCATACCTGATGGCTAGAAACATAGTGTAAACCGACGGAGAAGCCTGAGGAGAACTGGAGTGTTGATCGACACTATCAAAGAGCTAAACACTGAAATTAACTTAATTTCAGAAATGACAAAATATCTAGTTGGCAGAGCTAAATATAGAGTTAACTGGTAGTTATCATTGTTTTTATCGACAAGATAAGCCAGAGATAAGTTATTGATTTAAAGTTGTTTTGTCCTGTTGGCAAGAAGATCTCACCGAGATAAAAAAGGAGTTTTGATTTAAATCTGATTGGCAAGAATTGTGGATCACGCCAAGATCAAGAACCTAACAATAGTGATATCATGTCTATAAAGAGACAACTCAATTCATTACGAATTGGTGTGGGTGAAGAATGAAAAAGAGGATGCTAAAGAGAAACTGATGAAGAGAAAATTCATACAGTGCTGATCAACAAGCTAAGGAAAGAGCTAAATATTTCTGTGGACACCGAGCAGCAGAGAAAAACATCACCGAGCATAATCAAAGTGGAGCAAAGGTATAAACAGAGTTATATTGATCAGAATAGTTTTGTGAGATTACAATAGATCTAAAAATATGCAAGTATAAGTTGTATATGTGAACAAATCATATTGTTTCAGTTTAACCATTGATTCAGAAAGTCTCTTAACCGAGTGGGATTTAAAGATCCTTTCTATATTGAGATACATCCCAAGGAGTATCAAAAAGTTTGATCATGAAGATAGCATGAGA
>MU223431.1:2398020-2418315 GCA_018584345.1 Thuja plicata | reverse complement strand
GTGAACAGATCATACTGTTTCAGTTTAACCATTGATTCAGAAAGTCTCTTAACTGAGCGGGATTTAAAGATCCTTTCTATATTGAGATACATCCCAAGGAGTATCAAAAAGTTTGATCATGAAGATAACATGAGATGCCAGATACCAATTGACAGGCCAAGTGAGTGTTTGATCAAAGATGGTAGCATAGAGATGCCCAATATTAAGTGAAAGACTAAAATTTTAAATCCTCCAACAAGGTCACACCTAATAGTGTGTTTGTAACCTTTAACAGGGTTGGCTCTTCATCGAGCTCACTTCAAAATAATGAAAATTTTGGGTTACTGGTCCCAAGTGGTTTTTCCCTTAACAGGGTTTCCACGTTAAAAATCCATGTGTCAATGTGTTTATGAGTCATTACTTTAGTGTTTTGCATTAGACTTAACTTAATTGGATTGATCGGTATACTCTAGATAATTTACTGTCTTTCGGTAAATTAACAAACTGCTATTCGGTAAATCTACAGTAGAAGGTTTTACAAAACATTCCGAGCAGTAGTAATTTGATAAAAGTATTTGGAGGCATTCATCTTATAGGAGTGAAGATAACTAGAGGTATAATATTGTGGTACTAATTTTTAAGGGTTGATTATTGGAATATTTTTGAGGCCACTGATTCACCCCCCCTCTTAGTTATTACTAACACATACCATGCCTTTACCTTTTTTACTTCTGGCTGGGTCCCATCTTTATCTATGTGTCACGCATGTGCAATGCCTTGAACACTATTTGATGATCACTTTTCTTTAAGGCTTTATGCCCATTTTCATATCAAAACTAACTTATCCGACCTTTACTTTATCTTTGGCTTCGTAACTGCAAGTCCCACTAACTCGGATAGGACACGTGGCCACCAAGCGCAATGCCTCAAAGGTTAGATCTTGTACATCTTCTTCATAATGATTTATCCCACTGCACAATCCATCTGTGCTTTCTTTGTCTTTAACTCATCCCTTGCTCTGACCCCATGATCACTGGATGACAGGTGTTATCCAGGCGCAATGCCTCAAAGAAGAAATCTTGCGCACTTTACCATTAAGGCTTTGTGCAAACCGTTAGATTTGATCTAACCTAACTATGGCTTTCTTGACCACAACTTTACCAACCACAAGTTGCAACTCCTAGTTAAGACACGTGTTACATAGGCGCAATGCCTTGATCATTAAAAACATCGTATCTCTGGCCTGAGGCATTGCGTTGGCCGTTAGATCATTTCAAACCTGACAGATCATTAACTCCTCTTTAGTGCTTACCTAGTCTGACCAACTGGCACATGTCACCTCAGTGTAATGTATTAATGACTATCTTTCAATCATCTTCACTTTAAGGCAAAGCGCCAACCACATGATCAAGTCTAATCATCTGAAATTTACCCTTATTACCCTATCGCTAATCCAGACCCACTTGGGACACGTCGTGCAAGGGTGAAATGCCTTGATGATTAGATTGACTACATATTGGATTCAAGGCTTTACGCTATCTATTGGATGAAAAATAAGTTATCTTTCTGTTATCCTGCTTTAACTTCAGATCTAGCCTGCCACTTATACGTGTCCATCCGACACAATGCCTTGAAGGTTAGATCAGACACATCTTATCATTAAGGGAAAGCGCTGACCATTAGATCTTTTGCAACCTTACCAGCTGTTAATAAATTTCAAACAGGCCCCAAATCTGACATGTGCCACGCATCGAGATGGCACAATGCCTTGAACAATAAAAAGCTTCATCTCCGCGATCAAGGGATAGCACTGACTGTCAGATCATCTCACATCTGCACAACCTTTAATTATTTACCTTTGTGTAGACCCGGTCCCGCCATCCACTATGTGTCATCTAGGCGTGATGCCTTGATGAATAAAAACCCCGCATCTCTTGATCTAGGCAACGCGCTGACTGCACAATTAAATCTAACTTGATCATTGTTTAACATTGCTTGATCCCTGACCATGGTCCCACAAACTGCCACTTGTCACATAGGCATGATGCCTTGATGAATAAAAGGAGATCACCTTGCGATCAATGCATAATGCTAGACGTAGGATCAAAATAGACATGCTCGACAGTTTGCATTAAAGATAAAGTATTTCGGGAACACAGACTTAGGAAAAAATTAAAAAGCATCTCACCCGTCTTAAGAAATAAAACATATGGTCCCACCGACGATGACTTAGAAGACATGACATAAGAGAATTAAGTTACATAAAAAGTAACTTCAAAATAGAATTTTCTAGGAGGGTTTAGGGTTTTAGCATGAATTTTGTGGACAAGACTTAGGGTATTAGGGCAGAGACCTAACATAATTTGTAGAGATAATGAAATAAGGCCTGGACCCATGAAAATTTTGAGACGGTCTAACAGTGGCTCCGTCTGGGGATGTATGCCTCTTGCAGGCATAGAAATGATTCAAGATTTTTGGGATAAGAAGACCACCTACAAAATAGGAAACCTAACCTAAAGCAATAACTAAAACAGAAAGAATATATACAGACTTACTTGTTCATGGATTTTTCAAACTTCAAGAAAAGTAGAACTTCAGGAACTTTCCATGAACTGAAAATTTTAGAATATTTCCAGTCAAGTCCTTTAAAAAGTATGACTCAGAACCCCACCTGCTGTCAATTATGTATGGTCCCAACCAGATAGGATCAAATTTGGCATGTTTTCCTTTGTCCTCCAGTCTAGCATTCCACATTAAAACCATATCTTCAGCTTCAAACTTTGTAGCAGTGGTTCCCCTGTCAAACAAATCCTTGCATTATAATTGCAATTTGACATTCCTTTCATGTGCTTCCCTTCTTGACTCATCAAGCTGTATCAAATCCTCCAATATGATTCTCATATCATTATATAACTCATCATCATATGTTTGGACGAACTTATACATCTGCAATAAATTATTCTGGTGTAATCTGACATGAATACAATAAACTAAGTCAAAAGGTGCACATCCAATAGCCTTTTTCATTGTTACTCTATCTTCTCATAGAGCAAGTTGCAATTTTGAATCCCAGGCTTTCTTGTTTGTATCCAGTACTCTTTTGATAATCTTTATCTTTCTCTTGTTACTGGATTTAACCTGTCAATTCCCTTGGGGGTGATATGGGGAAGAATAATAGATTTGGATCCAATATTGTTGGCAAAAGTCATTGAACTCCTCTGATCTGAAGCACATAGAATTATCCACCACAATGGTTTATGGACAACCAAATCTAGTCAAGACATTCTGTAACATAAAATTAATCACAACCCTACTTGTGGCTCTTCTAGTGGGATTTGCTTCCACCCACTTGGTAAAGTAGTCAGTTGCTACTAGGATCCATGAATGGCCCCCGCTAGACTTATTAGGGATTTCACCAATGAAATCCATCCCCCATTTTTGAAAAGGTGCATCAATTGTAATAGGCTTCAAGGGAAGATTCCCACCAAACTTTAGCTTTCCTGAAAATCTCTGATAAGTATCACATTTTCTAACATAATGATGGGCATCCTTGAATATTGTTGGCCACCAAAAACTAGATATGATAATCTTATGGGCAGTGGTCTTATCCATGTAATGGCCATGAAATGCACCATCATGCATTTGTTTTAAGAGATTCTCAGATCTTTCATGATCTATATACTTGAGAAATACTCCATTTCTTCTCCACCATAGTTGTCCTTGAATTATTGCATACTTCACAACATTCAACTTGACTGTTCTCTTTTTGTTGTCACTCATGTCAGGAGGAAATGCCATCTTCTGCAAGTATCCAATGATGTCCTTGTACCAATCAGAACAATCCATATCACAAACATAAGGTCTTCGCTCCTCTTCTAGCATATAAAAATGATTTGCATCTAAATTTCTTTGAGCCATGAGTTTGGCAAGTCCTAGACCTCTTACCAATTTAGTGATATAAATGTCAATATTAAACTCTTGAATCTTGTTGATCCATCTACATTTCACCCCTGAGACCTCTTGTTGGACTAAGATATCTTTTACAGCAGCACTTGGCACATAAGAAATTATGGTTTCTCCTACCAAATACTATCTAAATGCTTTAACAACCTTGACCAAAGAATAGGCTTTTTTCTCCATGATATCATATTTTAGCTCTATTGCTTGCAAAGACTTACTGAAAAAAGAAATAGGTTGTTCATATCCCTCTGAGTTCTTCTACAATAATACTATAGCAATAGTATTATATGAAGCAAAGGAGAAAATTTGAAGTGGCTTGCTATAATCAAAGGTTCTTAAAACATGAGCATCTTTAATAGCCTGCTTGATATCTAAAAAAGCTTTACATGTTTCTTGAGTCCACTCCACCTTGGCTTCTTTCTTCATCATCTTTGAGATTGGCAAACTAGCCTCTGCAAAGTTTGTAACAAACCTCCTTAATAAGTTTACTTGTCCAAAGGACTGAATTCCCTTGACATTCTTGGGTTGAGGGACCTTATCAATTACACTTACCCTTTCGGGGTCAATTCTAACTCCATCTTTAGAGACAGTGTGTCCTAAAATTTTCCCCTCTGTCACCCCAAATACACACTTCTTTAGGTTAAAGGAAAACCCATATTCTAATGCTCTTACAAAGATCCTTACAAGATGGTCACAATGCTCATCTTCCTTTGTTGAGTAAGTAGTAAGATCATCTTGATAGATTTCAAAAAATATGTCTATGAAATCTACAAACGCCACATCCATGGCTCTCTGAAAAGTAGCTCCAACATTTGTCAATCCAAAGGGCATCCTGAAATACACATAAGTTCCCCAGGGTGTAGTGAATGCACTCTTAAATTGTTTAGATTTCTTGACATTGACTTGATTATACCCTAAAAAACCATCCAACATGGACATCAACTCAGACCCATTGAATCTTTGCAACATAGCTTCCATGTTGGGAAATCCATAATTGTCCTTCAAAGAATTAATACTTAATTTTCTTAAGTCTACTCATAGTTTGATGTCTCTAGTTTTCTTCCTGACTGGTACCAAATTAGATACCCATGTTTAATGCCCTATAGGCTTTATGATTCTAGCATCCATTATCTTCTTTAATTATTCTTGCATCTTGAGTGCTAGGGTGGGATTGACAGGTCTCAACTTCTATTTGAAAGGCTTAGAGCCTTCTTTTAATGGAATCCCATGTTGGAATAGATTGTCTCTGTATGCTTTCAAGTCATCATAAAACCATGAAAAAACATGTCTATTTTTTGCAAAGATCCACCAATGAATCTCTAAGCTTGGAGGATAGCTTCCTATCGATATACACCTTTTTAGGAGCTTGATCTGTCCCCAAGTTTACCTCCTTCAAGTCCTCGGGTTTGTTCACAGTGTTTGCAAAGAAAGGCATGTCCTTATTGTCAAAGGCTCTCTCAAGTACAACCAAACCTTTGAGAACCTTATTTGATTTTAGTTGGAGAACCTCCCTGCCAAGAATATTGTCCTTTCCATCTAGGGTCTCTAAAAAACCATTAAAGTCCATCTCTTTGTTCCCAAAATTAGACTCACAAGATAGCAATCTCAAAATATCCTTGTCATCATTAAAGACTTGTCAATTTTCAGCATTGTTTGGGATAGATGGTATAGATTGAATCTCTATTTTAGAGATCCCTGCAAAATTAATGTCTTCAAGCCTCAAAGAAATATTAGCTAGCAGGTCTGCCATCTTGTTCTGACTCCTGTCCATCCAATCAATGCCAAATGCATCAAAGTTTTTTATTTCATCCCAAACGACATTCGTATAATATTTTAGAATGTGAGTCTTTGAAGCATACCTGGATCTTGTTTGAGAGATAACTAACTCAGAGTTTCCAATGACTCCGACACATCTAATCTTGTGTCTTGAGGCTAACCTCAATCCTATTAGTAAAGCCTCATATTCTGCAATGTTATTAGTGTAGGTGAACAAAAGAGAAAATGAGAACTTGTATGTCTTACCACTGGGAGCTATTAGTAACACTCTTGCACCAGATCCTTCCTTTGAGCTTGCACCATAAAAATACATTTTCCATAAGTCACTCTTGTCAGTAAGATTGTCTTTCTCCTCTTTTAACAACATGTGTTGGACATCTCCCTCAGCCTTACTATTTTGCACTTGAAAGGATCCAATGTCAGTATCCAAGAAATAATTTATTGCTTCATCTTCACTCTCCTCAATCATATGAGGAGTTCTGATCTCTCTTGATACCTTGACATTTTTACGAGCTATGTCAAATGTTTCAAAGGACAAGTCACACTGGATACTTCCTCCCATTGAGGCACTCCTTTTCCTAGTTAATAGCATTCCATATTGAGGTGGGATGTCAACTACTAGAACACTCATTGTTAGTACCTTCTCTGGAAATGCAAAAAGTGTATAAGGCAAAGCCTTAATAGTACCTATGACATGCACTTCTCTTGAATCCATTGCTTGACATCTCCCATGAGGAGTATCTACCTGTAGTCCCATTGATTTCATTATTTCTCCAGGAATGACTGTATTAGATTCTCCTGAATCAATCACGCAATTCTTAAGAATCTTGCCATTAATAACCAATGTTAAGAAAAAGGGGTCCACAACTCCCAAAGGAGGAGTGACATGATTTGTATTTAATAAAAACTGAGGGATCTTAGAAACAATCTCATCTGATTCTCTTCCCTTGCCATCAAATTTCTCCTTACTATTCCCTTTCTTCTCACTCCTTTCTAGCTTCAAGACTCTTATGGAAGAAATACTAGTTATCCATGTCAAAGTTGTCTCCTTATGTTCATGAATCCTCATCATTTCTAAAAATGGAACTTTGACTGTCATTTGTGAAAATAATTGTCTCATGTCAACAAGAGTATACTTGATGTCAGAGATATCTTGCCCGATAGTGACAACGCTTCTTTTCTCACTTTGAGTAGCCAGGCCTAGATCAACTCCCTTAGCATATTCTTGGATAGAAGAAGAACCTATCCATGGTTTCCTTGCTTTAATCTTATGGACAAGACTTGGACTACTTGGTTTATCTTATGTTCTTACCTATATCTTTTTTACACCCTCAGAAATTTTTTCTTTCTCTTGTGTCTGCTTAGGGTTTGTTCTTGTTTCCTTCAAAAATATACCAAATGGTCTGCCATCTGCATTACCAACTATCCTATTTCTCATATTATAGTTACTCTATTCTTGATTAACCAAGTTTGTTTTAATATGTGCAATCTCTGCATCTGAAGGTCTTCTTACCATAAAAGGTTCTTTTCCCCTTACAACATTTCACCTTATATTGTTAACGTCTGCTTCCTTTTCATCAGATGAAAGCATATCCTGATCTTTAGATCCTCTTCACTTTTTAAGTTAGTAGAAGCCATTTCATTCCCAACATCATCATATAATTCCCCTTCTTCTTCTTCTTCTTCTTCTCTTTCTTGTTGGGTTTGACTTGTAGACATACTTAAAGAAACAACACAATTATCAGGATTATAGGGTAATTGGAAAACTTCACACCAATAATCCTCATTACAAGTGTTAGCTGAATTTCTCTGAAGAGGATCCAGAGTCTTGTCACCAGGCTTGTCTTTTCTTTGTGGGATAATAGGTTTCCCATCTTTGAATTGGGTAGTATATGTGTAGTTTTGCATCCTAGGATGTTGATTAATATTGTTTTAGGATGGCCTATTATTGTTTGGAGCCCTAGGATTCTTACTCTCTCTTGGCTTTAGGTCTTTTATAGCATTTAGGAGCTGCTTCATATTGACCTCCTCTTTAGGTTTGGCATTTGAAGGTATGTCATATTCCTTCGTAGCAGGCTTCCAATCATCTTTTCTACCCAACTTCTCAGATACCCTCCTATTGGTAGCTGTTTTATAAGCTTCTCTTATAGTCCTTGGATTCTTGTCTCTTAGGAGGTATCCCATCTTAGAATAAAATAAATTAAGATAAGTGGCCAAACAAACCTTTTCATCAAGTCTCATAACTCGGAAAAGTTTGTGCATAGCCCTTTGAAACCTTATGTTGAACTCCACATCATTTTAATACTCATTCTTTTTAATATTATTGAATTTATTTAACATGAATCCTTCATTGGTCTTATCACCATATTACTCCTTGAAGCAATCAATTAATTCATCCATTCACCCTACAGAACTATAGGGTAACCCTCTGAACCAATCTCTATCATCCTCTACTAAAAATTGAAAAAAGAGTTTCATTAATGCATCCTCATGCATAATTTCATAATCATCCATCATGTCAGTAATATTTTTCAAATGTTCTTCACACGTGATTAAATTATTCCCAGTGAATCTAGGAAGTTTTTCTCTAATGACACTTGGAACTTCATTAGGATAACCATGAATGTTATGAAATAAAAATTGCTTGTACCTTTCTGCATGAGTGGGCCTTCCTTGAGATGAAGTGTTAGCTTGAGAAGCAGAGGCCTTAGCATTTGACATTGTAGCTCCTTTAGTACCAAGCTTCATAGGCCTAGTTGTCTGTCTAAGAAAATTAGCCTTCTTCTTCATCTCCAAAGTAGCAGCCTCCAATTCTACCTTCTCAAGTTCTTTAGCTATGATATCATTTTTAGCTCTATCTCTTTCAAGATCAACATCCAATTTAGACATCTGATCTACTGGGACCTTGAGATTCTTGGGCTCATTTATTATAACCCCTGTCATTCCCTACTTTCCCTTATCCTTAGGGCCTTGATGATCAACTACTTGACGAATGAAAAGTTCCTCCTCTCTAAAATTTTCAGGTTCATAGAGATAACTCATTGCTTCCAGATTCATTACTTGCCTCCTTAACTGATCATTTCTAATCATTTTTTGTCTTACTTCATCTTCATTTTATTTTTCTCTTTGTTGTCTAAGGGAAAAATGTCTCTGGATTACTTTCCTCATCTCAATAGCCTCTTCATAAAGATCCTCTAAATTTGGGAGGGTGGTGTCAGATTCCTCCTCCTCTCTTTCATCATGAGAGATATGATCTTTATATGAACCTAGTCCCAAGTCTGCAGCCTCTTCATATTCTGATGCATTACCTTCTTGGCTGCGTTGGACTGGTCTTTCTTCTCTAATGTACTCCTCTTACCTTTCATTTTGAGGGAGTCTTCTATTATCTTTTCCTCTTCTTGGCTAATCAACATTATATGTAGTTGGGATATCATCCCCCAACCTATCTTCAAGATGTCTCTTTAACTAAGACTTGGTATTCTATAACTCATATTGGAAAATGTGTGACAAAATGATATTTTAATACTTAGCACTGCTGTAGAGAAACTTAGAGTCGCGACCCAACACTAGTTGGGATCACAACAATAACTGATATAAATAATTGCAAGTAGAGAACTCACAAGATAAAATAATGAAAAAGGAGCAAACTTGAGTAACTCTATGCATCCAATGATCAACTTACTGGTTAGTTATGATAATTTACCGCACTATCCCCAATAGAGTCACGATCTTGTTGGTGTTTAAAACTGTTATGCATTGAGAAGAAACCAATATATCTTAAGACTGATATTAGGAGTGGTTAGCTCCAAGTGTGAAATCTCTGTGAGATAACTGGACCAACTATAGGGACAAGACTTCCCTCTGCACTTCTGGCTCTGCAAAACCAAGGCAGTTACACCTAATCTAGACAAAAATCAACTCTTTAAAACACCTTCTACTTCTAGATTCAAACAACAGATGATGATAACAAAGTGCTAAATGCCAACCAAGCATTCATTGACTCTCCATTACGATGGTGGAATAATAACAAACAACTGAAAATGTAAAGAATTCTGTAATGAGTTTGATTATATTTAGGGATAGAATATAGCCAAACCTATCAGACATGTATCTCCATATAATATACTATTTTTGGACCAGTGCCTTATCCATTGGGTAAAATCCTAAATGCAATATTGAAACTGAAACAACCTTTTGGTATAGACTCAAAGCCATAAACATAAAATCTCTCAGACTACACACTACAAGATCCTTAAGTAGATAATCCAATAGAATCAATGTAATATCGAAAGAATTTTTATTTGATCTAAGATCAAAGACCTATGGAATACACATATGTATAAGAAAGACTCATACAATAAGCCTGAAAACTTACAACTCAACAGATAACACAGAGGAGAGACTTAAATTCTAAGAAGACTTATATTAAACATATTGAAATCTTGTTCATACATCAATATGACAAGGAAATACAAAATAAGACAATATGCAAAGGATCACACAACTTTAAATTCTATCTTAATATAGCCTGAACAACATCTGCTATATCCTAAACTAGAAACAAGTATAAGCCTAATGCTTTCTACTCTCCCAATTCTCTAGCCCTTTCTAAATGGTCTTGAAAATTCCTTTATAGGAACAGGAATGCAACAAGCTTCAGACCATTTAGGGTTAGGGTTTACAACCAATCAATGCAAGGATTCAATTTTATCATCAAGTTGAAACCCTTTATTTCTCTTCAATTTATGCAAATCTGATATGAAATCGATTTCGCTAATCCATAGATGTGAGCACAGTACCCTGAGGTGCGAGAAATTCGAAGCCTTTACACGGAGAATAGTTGAACATAAATGCATAAGAGACCAACACCACTATATGCATTTATCCTTCTGATAAGAAACTCCATCTGTCAATTCTGGTATTTAAATGCTCTCCACATATTAGATTTCATTCCCTACACTGGTCAACAACTGTGCAAAGTTGACACATAAGATCAGATCATAGCATTAATGGCTCTGAGATAAAATATCAGTCGAACACCATGAAACCCTTCAAGAAAAGATTTAAATATTTGAATTTCAGTTATAACAGTCATAGGTGGCATGGAAAATGACTTAGACGACTTATATTAAAACCCTTTTCAACTTTAAAACATATACATTGATCTTTTTAAGTTACCCAGGCTCAAGATCCGATTCTGCCCGGTGTCGCATAGGCACGATGCCTTGATAACTATCTTCCCTACACCTTTTCCTTAAGGGTTTGCACCTTCCATCAGATTAAAATCAACTTACCATGCCTTTACCTTTTTTAACTTCTGGTCAGGTCCCATCTTTATCCACGTGTCATGTAGGCGCAATGCCTCAAACACTATCTGATGATAATCTTTGCTTTAAGGCTTTATGCCCATCATCATATCAAAACTAATTTATCTGACCTTTACTTTATCTTTGGCTTTGTAACTACAGGTCCCACTAACTTGGATAGGACACATGGACGCCAAGCGCAATGCCTCAAAGGTTAGATCTTGCGCATCTTCTTCATAAGGCTTTACGCCCACTGCACGATCCATCTGTACTTGATTTTTCTTTAACCCATCCCTCACTCTAGCCTTATGATCATAGGAAGATAGGTGTCAGCCAGGCACAATGCCTCAAAGAATAGATCTTGCCCACTTTACCATTAAGGCTTTGTACAAACTATTATATTTAATCTAACCCGACTACGACATACTTGACCACCACTTTACCAACCGTAGGTCCCAACTCCCAGTTAAGACACGTGTTACATAGGTGTAATGCCTTGATCATTAAAAACACTGCATCTCTATCTTGAGGCATTACATTGTCCATTAGAGAATTTCAAACCTGATAGATCATTAACTCATCTTTAGTGCTAACCTAGTCTGACCAACCACCACGCATCGCCTCAGCGCAATGCCTTAATAACTATTTGTCGATCATCTTTTCTTTAAGGAAAAACACTAACCACAGGATCAAATCTAACTTATCTAAACTTTACCCTTATTACCCTATCACTGATCTGGACCCACTTGGGACACGTGGTGCAAGGGCGCAATGCCTCGATGATTAGATCGACTCTATCTTGGCTTCAAGGCTTTACGCCATCTATTGGATGAAAAATAAGTTATTTTTCCATTATCTTGCTTTAACTTCAGATCTGGCTCGCCAGTTACACATGTCCATCAGGTGCAATGCCTTGAAGGTTAGATCAAACAGATCTTATCATTGAGGGAAAGCGTTGACTGTTAGATCTTCTGCAACCTGACCAGCTGTTAATCAATTTCAAATGGGCTTCAAATTTGACAAGTGCCACACATTGAGATGGCGCAATGCCTTGAAAAAGAAAAAACTTCATCTCCATGATCAAGGGATAGCGCCAGCCATTGGATTATCTTGCATCTACACTACCTTTAATTCTCTAACTTTACGCAGAGTTGATCCTGCCATCCACTACGTGTCAGTTAGGTGCGATGCCTTAATGAATAAAAACCTTGCATCTCTTGATCTAGGCAACACGCTGACCACACGATTAAATCTAACTTGATCACTGATTAACATCTCTTGATCCCTGACCATGGTCCCACAAAATGCCACTTGTCACATATGTGCAATGCCTTGATAGATAAAAGGAGATCATCTCGCGATCAAGGCATAACACCAGACGTAGGATTAAAATAGACATGCTCGACAATTTGCATTGAAGATAAAGTATTCAGGGAACACAGACTTAGGAAAAAATTAAAAAGCATCTCGCCCGTCTTAGGATATAAAACATATGGCCCCGCCAACAATGACTTAGAAGACATGACATAAGCGATTTAAGTTACATAACAAGTAACTTTGAAATATAATTTGTTAAGAGGGTTTAAGGTTTTAGCATGAATTTTACAGACAAGACTTAGGGTATTAGGCCAGAGACCTAATATAATTTGCAGAGATAAGGAAAGAAGGTATGGACCTATGAAAAATTTGAGAGGGTCTAACAGTCTCACTTCAGGTAAACTACTGGGATTCATCGTGTCACACTGTGAGATTGAAATAGATCCAAAAAAAGTCAAGTAAATTAGTTAGATGCCACCACCAATGAATATCCATCAGTTAAGTTGTCTGCAAGGAAGATCACAGTCTGTTAGAAGGTTTATTTCACAATTGGCTCATAAATGTCACCCATTTCAATATATTCTCCATAAGGTTGTACCATTTCAATGGATATAAAACTGTCAAGCTACATTCTAAACACTAAAGGATTATCTCCTTTTAGCACTAGTACTAATGTCTCCTATTGTAGGTCAACCCCTCTTGTTATACATATCATAAAAAAAACACTCATTGGGGGTATCATTAGCTTAGCATGACTCAAAAGAAAAATAACATGCAATCTACTACATTAGTCAAACACTTGTGTCCTATAAGCTCAACTATACTGCAATAGAGAGAGAATTGCTTGTTGTGTTCTTTTCATCATAGAAACTCAAAAATTACATGTTGAGTCACAAGACATTGCTAATCACCAAAATTGATCCAGTGAAATGTCTCATGAGTAAATAAATACTAACAAGGCGAATAGCCAAATGGGTCATGATCCTGAGCGAGTTTGACATCGACTATGTGGACAGAAAAGCTATTAAGGCCAATTCATTACATACCAGCTAGTAGATGCACCAATTCCATCAGAACATCCTATGTTAGTCAAATTTTGAGATGAAGGGATTTTCACTATAGAAGAGCAGAAATAATGGAAGCTATAGTTTGATGGCTCATACACAAAAGGGATCAAGTGTTAGAGTGGTACTTATCACACCACAAGAAGTTTCAATCCACAGGTCATACTGATTAAAATTTTCTTGCATGAACAACATTGCATAATATGAGTCATTAATCAATGGGTTAAAGACTATTGTCCAGTGGAACATCAAATATCTGCAAGTGTATGGTGATTCACAATGTATCATCAACTAAGCTAATGACAACTATGATAACTTTATAAGGATGAGAAGTTAATCCCATATAAAGTCATGATAGAGGAATTCAAGCAAAAAAAATTTCATATCTCCTTTGAGAAAATCCCCCAAGCACGAAACAAAGAAGAATATGCAATGGCTATAATGGGATCTCTACTAGACACGTCTCCTAAAGTTACACACTATGAATTCCTAGTTTTAAAACTCATGGTTCCTACCTTTGAAGTACCAAAGTATGAATCTTTGTGCGAGATTATTATTCCCTATTCCCCTTGGTACCAAATATTTATACCTACCTTAAAGACTAGTCCATATCCCCCAAGTTATCTAAAAACCAAAAGAGATCCCTCATAATTCAAGCCTCCCATTACACCAATATTGCCAATACACTTTATAGAAGAATCCTAGAAGGTACACTCCTTCGATGTCTTAATTTTGAAGAAACTCACTCAACATTACAAGAGGTACATGAAGGTATTTGCGGTGCCCATTCTGGTGGTCTAACCCTTGCTAAGAAACTTATGATAATTGGGTATTATTGGCCAACTATGGAGACTGACACTAGAAATTTTTTTCATAAGTGTCGCAAATGTTAGATACACAACATTTCTATTTATGTTAGATACACAACAGTTCTACTTATGCATCATATTAGGACCTGTAGCCCCTTACATCACTGTGGCCCTTTTCACAATGGGGACTCAATCTTATTGGCAAGATACACCCACTATCCAATAACAATCATAATTATAATCTCACAGCCACTGAGTATTTCAAAACTCGAATTGAATCAATTCTGATGACCTACGTAACCGACAAGAAAATTTATAACTTTATCATAAACTATATCATAAGTCGGTACAGAGTACCTCAAATCATTATCATCGACAATGGTAATCCTTTCAAAAATAAGAATGTCCAAGAACTTTGTGCCCAATTCCATATCCAACATCGCTTTTCTTCTCGATACTACCCTCAAGGTAATGGCCAAGCTAAGACATCAAATAAAATGATCCTTAAGAAGACAATCAATGACATCGGTCGAGACTGACATATTCAATTAAATCGTGCCCTATAGGCTTACCAAACTAGTTTTTGCACATCTACCAGAGCCACTCCCTATTCACTAGTTTATGGAACCAAAGTCATCTTGCCAATAGAGGTCGAGTTACCATCATTGTGAGTGTCCTTGTAGAACATCATTTTAGATGAGAATTACCATGTGTTTTGACTACAGAAGCTAGAACTACTTGATGAAAGAAGACAAAATGCCTTGAATCACTTACAAGCATATCAACAACATCTCCAAAGGAACTACATCAAGAAAGTCTAAGTTAGGATCTTTGAGGTTGGAGACTTAGTGCTTATGGAAAATAAGAGGAACTTAGTGGACAGAGAAAAGCCAGACAAGTTTGAACCTAATTGGATAGGTCCCTATATTATCATAGAAACCTATGGGTTAGGAGCTTATTAGTTTTATACACTAGAGAACCAACCTTTATCTAATTTTATAAATAGATTGTATCTACACAAATTCTACACATGACTCTTGGAGTGGACTATTTTCAAAAACTCTAAAAAATACAAAAACAATTGTTGCCTTGATGAAAACCTGACAAACAGGTGTCTCGTGTGACAAACAAAAAAAAAGAAATCAAGAGAAACACTTTTTTCTATGGTGAAAACCATTTCAATGGCACCTTGGAAAAGTACCATGGAGAAAACCGGGCAATCCAACACCATGTGTAAGATCATGGTTCAACTATCTATTATTATTCCTAGCTGATGTCCCTTGTCATTTTTTCCCAATTGTATAACACTCACTCGAGTTATCTGCACGTGTCTTGAAGTTCATCGGTCATCCTTGTCAGCCATCTCCCTTGTCCTAAATTGAGTTGGTCCATCTCACCCATTCCATAATAAAATCCCCTTTCTATCCTGACTAGGGGAAAGTACAATGTCATGATCTAAAATGTCTTGAAAAAATCTTTAAAATAAAATAAAGTCTTGAAAAAAATCCCAAAACATCATAAAACATCAAAAATACAATTTTTTTTTTACTCTTTTCCATTGTCAATAAAACCATCCTTTTTCCATTGCGAGAATTGGTAGCAGATGTCAAATGTAGCAAGTTCAAGCTTAACAAATAAAACATCAATCAACAAAACAAAGCAACAGGTCCTCAACCAAACTGACTACATTGTCTTATCAATTGGTTGCACCCTATCATCCTTTTTTCATATGGTCATCATGTCTTTGTATCATCAAAAAATGGAAGCACTTCCATTTAGGACTGGTTTATCCCTCAAAGTAAGTGGTTTGGGGTCATGTACAACAACTTGAATGGGTCTTTGACTTGGATACAAGTTTTCCCCCGTCCTGCCCTATTTTCTACTTCTCTCCTACCTGTTCCTAGTATCTTTCCCTGAGATTTTGAGGTTATTGACCTCAGGTTCAAGGTCAACCTTCTAAGTCAAGGTCAACCTTGACCCTGACCTAGGTCAGGGTCAACCTCAAACCTGACCTAGGGTCCAAATTTGAAATTCTAGAGATTTTTGGATGTCAGGGTTTGGAAATAATTATTTCCCGCTTCTGGGTCCGCTGTTTCAGACTCCAAAGTAACCAATCTTAAAAATATATTTAATATAGGTCCACTTCTAGGGGTATAGGCCTAATTGGAATTTAATTCTCCTATGTCTTCCTCTCTAGAAGTTTGTGCCCTAGACTTGTATATAAGGAAGACTTTCTCCTCTCATTTTCTAAGACTTGAAGACTTAG
Organism: Thuja plicata; assembly: GCA_018584345.1. Taxonomy (NCBI): domain Eukaryota; kingdom Viridiplantae; phylum Streptophyta; class Pinopsida; order Cupressales; family Cupressaceae; genus Thuja; species Thuja plicata. The sequence continues at coordinate 2,401,838 of MU223431.1, read as the reverse complement.
AGCCCTAAGAACACAAGCATGCATGATATGATAATGGAAGGATAATCTATCAAAAGCATTCTAGCATTCAAGCATTCAAGATTAAATTCATCAAGGAGATCCATTGGTAGTCATTGAAGGATTCAAGCTCTATGGAGCCCTCTTGTTGAAGATTTCTCCATCCATATCCATTCAAGTTTCTTCCTATTCCAAGATACATTCAAGGTTGGTGTTGAAGATCTAAAGGAAATTAATTTGAGACATCCTGCATCCTACATCCTACATTTACATCCATTTGGAGAAATCATACTTGTGGATTGAAGGATTTGAATCCTCCACAAGGGTTTCAACATAAGACAGGTGAATTGTTCTATTTACTTTTTTTATTACTGCAATTTCAATTCTATTATAAGGTTAGTTCCTGTAACATAAGAAATAGGATGTTGATACTTTGATGTAAGTTAAAGTTGTGTTGTTACATTTGAAATTATAATGTTTATTGAAATGTGTGGGGAAGATAAGATGTTCCTTTTAACCTCAGATACATAAAGGAAGGGTCCAAATTGATTAACCCCGAAGAAATGATCAATGCATAAATGAATCAATTTATTGGAAATGAGAGCAAAGGGGAAGACCTTGGATTCCATCTTATACCAAAGAATGTGTGATAGATTTAGAAAGATTAAGAACTTTAATTTAAATGAATAGGAGAAAAGTACTAACCTCAAAATGTTACAGATTTGAAGAATTCTATTTTCAGGGGTCTACACTGAGTTTCTGGAAAATATGCAACCGGATCTAGAATAGAAACATAGAGACGAACAAAACCCAAAAATATTTTTCCGATATGACATATTTTTTGATTTTGAACCTCAAGTCAATGTCACCATTGACCCAGAATTTATGATTTTGACCTAGAGAAGAATCGACCTCCGATTCTGATGTAAAAATCTCTGACAAAAAATTGGTTCCCAAATTTTGGTAGTTTGCCAAAAAGGGTATCTGAATCTACACTCCAAATTGATGTTCTGAACCTGTCCCTACAAGAAAAATGGTTTGTTTGTTGGGGGGAGGGGTTTTCCTTGGTCAAACCCTAGTTTTGGAATTAACCTTATAATATAATTGAAATTGCATAAATAAAACAAAGTAAATGAACAAATTCACCTTGCTTGTATGGAAACCCTTGTGGCGGATTCGAATCTGTGGATCCACAAGTATGTATGCACCAAATGGATGTAGAATGTAGAATGTAAAATCTAGGATGTCTCAAAGCAATTGCTTGTAGATCTTCAACACCAATATTGAATGGATCTTTGAATAGGAGGAGGCTTGGAGGAATGTGGATGGAGAAATCTTCAACTAGAGGGCTCCACAGAGCTTGAATCCTTCAATGGCTACCAATGGATCTCCTTGATGAATTGAGTGCTTGAGAAGTGCTTGAATGCTTCAATGGATATTTGGCTTGCTTCAAATCTTGCTTCTTCACCTTTAGATTTCACTTCTTAAGTCTTTGATAGTTGATAATCATGGTTAGAGAAAATGAGAGAAGAAAGCTTCCTTATATATGAATCTAGGACACAATCTTCTAGAGAGGCCTACATAGGAGAATTAAATTCCAATTAGACCTATACCCCTAAAAGAGGACCTATATTAAATATAATTTAAGAATTGTTTCTCCGAAGACCGAAACCGCCGACCCAGAAGCGGGAATTAATTTTTTCCAAAGCTCGACATCGGGAAACCCTGAAAACTTGAAATCTAGACATTAGGTCAGAAAAAGGTTGATTTTGACCTAGGTCAAGGTCAAGGTTGACCTTGACCTAGGTCAAGGTCAAGGTTGACCTTGACCTAGGTCAAGGTTGAGGTCAACCTTGACCTATAAAGGTTGATTTTGACCTGAGGTCAAAAATCCCAGTTTGCAGTTTAGGGTGTCGCTGAAGAAATGTGGGAAATGGGGTAGAACAGGGGCAAAATCCATATCCAAGTCAGAGACCCATTCAAGGTGCTTGACATGACCCCAAACCACTTACTCGGAAGGCTAAACCAGTCTACAATGGAAGTGATTCCATTTTCCAACTATACATTTAGCCCCCACTTTAGTAAGAGTATGGAATCAATGCAAACTCTTGGTAAAGGAGATCATGAAGAACAAATAATCTCATTGAAATCAAAAGGGACAAAAGAATCCTCAAGCCCCTAGGGACTTAAGTCTCTATCAACCCTAAGATCATGATAAGAGAGACATCGCCAGTTAAGGAGAAAGAGAGAGAGAGAGGGTGTGATTACCTCGCCCAATGAGAACTTATGTCCCATTATGAACCACACAAGGAAACAGTGCAACTGGAAAGATGGAGTTGAACTGCCTAGTGAATGTGGCTACTCACTAGTCAACCCATCAAGGAGATCCGGTCTTAAGGACACCTTCTGACCTTAAGGGATCAAAACATTGTAAATTGAAACTGGAGGGATCCATATAAATTTAAGCTGGAGGGATCAAGAGATCCTATAAGGTAAACATACATGCTTTAAGGATTAGTCTTTAATCCATAAAGGGAGAAATTTTTAAGTTTGAAAATATTTTGAAAACTGCGTGTGTGCAAAAAGTGAGTAGAGCATATACCCCCATGTTAAAGCCATTGCTAACACTTTAACATGAGCAATGGCTTTAACAGAAACATAAACAAATCTACTGATTACGCTTCCACTACAAGATGCCCCCAACCGAAGACAAATCAAGGGGAATACCACATAAACATACAAAGAACACAGAAGGGATCTACCTACTGTGGGGTTAGTATGATCATAAGATAATATGTATATATAGATATTGTATTATTGCAAATGAATTGACATCATTCCCCAAAGAAAGTAGAACTACAATCACAATGGAGGAAAGAAAACTCAAGAGTTACAAAGAAGAGTATTTTCAGACCACAACATGGAGACCAAACAAAATTAGTGCTACCATGTCACGGATCCAAGAAGAATACACAAGGAAAACATTTACGAGCAATAACACAAGTACAAAATAATATGAAAACAACATATAGAAGAGTAAATATACATATAGAGGAATTGTACAATAGGTTTGATTCTTTTATCACCTTGCACAAAAAAAGTAACAAGGGTCATATAAAAGAGTCTAACAAAAATTTAGCAAACACATTACGGGAGAAGCACAATACAATAGGCAAACACAAAAAGGGTTACCATAAAGGACAAGCCAATCAAGCGCATCCCCTACTCTCCCTATCTTGGTTTATATCATTTAGGGAAGGTGGGAAACTTGCAAGAGGGACTATATCCAACATAGTAGGAATAATAGCCATTTCCAAACAAAGATCCTGTGAGGCCAACCTCAGACAGTCCTTGTTTCACTGCTTATTTTGTTATACTTTCAGTGATTATGTACTTAGACATGCTTTGGCTTTCAGCGAGACTTTTTGTACTTTTGAGGATCGGTGGAATCCTGTGTTATTTATTCAGCACCTGATTTTGTAATCAGGGTACGTCAGAGATGATTATGTTCTGATTTAGTTTCAACTTATGTTGATATGTATATAAATCTAAATGCATGTATGTAATATGATGAAAATGGTTTAGAAAATCGATGTTAGGATATTTCAGTTCTAAATACAATGTGGTTTATATGCTTACGTATATGGTTGACGTTATGTTATGTTTCATATCAAGTTGTTTTGGATCTACTGATGTGTGCATTGAGTGTGTAGGAAGAGTTGACCATGGAACTAAATCGGGGACCCAGTACTGGAACCTATGTATATACCTGTGCTTACCAAGGTCCTGTCTATATAAAGAGACATGGACCTCGTTGTTAT
>MU223431.1:2340983-2377182 GCA_018584345.1 Thuja plicata | reverse complement strand
AAACGAAGAAGGACCTTATCCAGTCCTTAGCAATTAGGATTTTCTTGTCCCTGAATCAGTATTAGGAAGCATGGTGTTCAAGTAGTTATTTCAAGCACTGTGATTCATACAAGAAAAATCCCTAACACCTAATATGCTTTCAATATAATTGATAATTACACCTAGTATCGAACATTGCGATTCTCACGAGGATCCTTCTTTGGAACTGGCTATTATTCCTACTGTGTTGGATATAGTCCCTCTTGTGAGTTTCCCACCTTCCCTAAATGATATAGACCAAGATGGGGAGATTAGGCGATGTGCTTGATTGGCTTATCCTCCATGGTATCCTTTTATGTGTTTTCTTGTGGTATTGTGCTTCTCCCGTAATGTGTTTGCTAAATGTTTGTTAGATTGTTTTATACGACCCTTGTTACTTTGTTGGTACAAGGTGATAAAGGAATCAAACCTATTTTATTATTCCTCTATATGTATCTCTATTCTTCTATATGTTGTTTTAATGTTATGTTGTACATGTTCTATTGTTCGTAAATATTTTCGTTGTGTAGTCCGTGAGGATTTACGACATGGTAGAACTGATTCTTTTTGGTCTCCATGTTGTGGTCCAAAAAGACTCTTCTTTATAACTCTTGCATTTTCTTTCCTCAATTGTGATTCTAGTTCTAATTTCTTTGGGGAATGATGTCAATTAATTTATAATAATATCATATATATATATTATCTTATGATCATACTGACCCCACGGTAGGTAGATCCCTTCTGTGTTTTCTGTATGTTTATGTGGTATCTCCCTTGATTTGTCTTTGCTTGGGGGCATCTTGTAGTGGAAACGTAATCAGTGGAGTTGTTTATGTTTCCGTTAAATCCATTGCTCCTATTAAATTGTTAGAAATGACTATAACGTGTGGGCATACGCTCTGCTCACTTTTTGCACACACACACTTTCAAAATATTTTCAAACCTATTTTTTTTCTCCCTTTATGGATTAGAGACTAATCCTTAAAGCATTGATTTATACCTTATAGGATCTTTTGATCCCTCCAGTTTCAATTTACAAAGTTTTGATCCCTTAAGGTCGGAAGTTGTCCTTAAGACTGGATCTCTCTAGTTTTGGCTTTTCTCTTTTGGAATAGAATATTCTTGAGGGTGAATCCTTGATGGGTTGACTAGTGAGTAGCCACATTCACTAGGCGGTTCAACTCCATCTTTCCAGTTGCACTGTTTCCTTGTGTGATTCACAATGGGACATAAGTTCTCATTGGGTGAGGTAATCACACCCTCTCTCTCTCTCTCTCTCTCTTTATTTGACTGGTGATGTCTCTCTTATTATAATCTTGGGGTTGACAAAGACTTGAGTCCCTGGGGGCTTGAGGATTGCTTTAGTCCCTTTGATTTCAATAAGATTATCTTTTCTTTGTGATCTCCTTTACCAAGAGTTTGCATTGATTCCATACTCTTGCTAAAGTGGGGGCAAAATTTATTCTTAGAAAATGGAAGCACTTCCATTTAGGACTGGTTTAGCCCTCCGAGTAAGTGGTTTGGGTCATGTTAAATGCTTTGAATGGGTCTTTGACTTGGATCTAGTTTTTCCCCTATCCTGCCCTGTTTTCCACTTCTCTCCTACATGTTTGTGGTATCTTGCCCTGATATTTTGAGGTTTGTGACCTCAGGGTCAAGGTCGACCTTGACCATGACCCAAGGTCCAAATTTCAAATTCTAGAGATTTCTGGATGTCAGGGTTTGGAAAGAATTATTTCTCACTTCCGGGTCAGCTATTTCAGACTCCGAAGTAACAAATCTTAAAAAGATATTTAATATAGGTCCACTTCTATGGGTATAGGCCTAATTAAAATTTAATTCTCCTATGTCAGCCTCTCTAGAAGTTTGTGCCCTAGACTTGTATATAAGGAATCCTTTCTCCTGTAATTTTTTGAGACTTGAAGACTTAGAGACCTAAGAATTCAAGCACGCATGATATGATAATGGAAGGATAATCTATCAAAATAATTCAAGCATTCGAGCATTAAATTCATCAAAGAGATCCATTGGTACTCATTAAAGGATTCAAGCTTTATGGAGCCCTCTTGTTGAATATTTCTCCATCCATATCCATTCAAGTTTCTTCCTATTCCAAGATCCATTCAAGGTTGGTGTTGAAGATCTAAAGGAAATTGATTTGAGACATCTTACATCCTAAATCTTATATTCTACTTCCATCTGGAACATTTATACTTGTGGATCCAAGGATTCCAATCCTCCACAAGGGTTTCTATAAAGGATAAAATTGGATGGTCTTTAAATAGGCTTTTTAACAATAGGGATTTGCATATAAAAGAGACCTTATGCCATATTTAACCACTTACATTTAATTGTAATGATAAGGAATGTAAATCTGAAAATATTTGCAAAGAATAATGGAGTAAAATACATACCTCACATTATAGAAGATCTTGAAATACCCCTTTTTTAATGCCTGTGTCAAGTTTCTAGAAAATCTGCAACTGAACCTGGAAGAGAAATGCAGAGAGGGAGAAAACCTAGAAATATTTTCTAGATATAGCTCAAGTCTAATTTTGACACAAAAATGAATGTCACCTTTGACCCAAAAAGTCTGATTGTGACCTAGAAAGTCTGATTCTGACCTACACAGTCTGACAAAAAATCTGTTTCCAGATCTCAGAAGTTTGATGAAAAGGGTATCCGAATCTAACCTGCAACTCCCAACACATCGACTATAGATATATGAAAAAGGGTGTTTTGGGGTGGCTATATAGGTTTTTGCCTTAGTAAAACCCCCATTTTGGTGTTTTCCACCTACACAAATAGCCAGATATAATAGAATGTATATGTGTGTTTCTCTTAGGAAGAGCTTTGAATGTATTATGCCAAGATCTAATCCTCTAGATTAAAACCCTAGCATGAATTCAAAATGAGAGAGAAATACATAGATTTGAATATGATAAAGAAAGAATACCAAGCCCCCAAGGCTAAAGTAATCCTACCAAACTCACAATCCGTAGTTGCTACCCCATGATGGTATCTTTTGAATGCTTTAATGTTGAAAATGGTAGATCCAAGAAGAAGGAAGGAAGGAAGAAATATTTCTTTCTCCAATGAAGATCCACAATAGCTTGTCCACAAATATGCTTGCATGTATTAGGGAATCATCATATATTGTCCTTCTATATCATCCCCTTGCATTCTTGCATCATCATGATGTCATAATCGTAATTTTGTCATGTCTAAATGAAGGCAAAAGAGAGTGCTTATATAGAGATCTCAAGATAGACCTCCTAGCATAATGCAAGGGACCCAAATTTAAATTTTGCTTTGAATTATGGTCCAATTAAAATCACCAACCAAGGAGGGGATGTATTAATTCGAATATAGGATAAAACACTTCCACGCCCGGACCCTAGGACCTATTTTTAAGTTTAGGGCCCTGATATGTTTCAGATCTGAAAGCGGGGACCAACACCCGACAGAGGTCAAAATTGACCTCAACCTTGACCTAGGTTAAGTTCAACCTCAATTTTGACCTAGGTCAGAATCAACCTCAACCCTGACCTGAGGTTTCAGGGAGGTCAGCTTAAGAAATCTGTAAGATTCCCAAGTCAATCGGGGACCTAGGAAGCTGAGAAAAAACACCAGAGTGCTAGGGAGAGGCACATAGACCATAGAAGAGGTATGATGAAGATTAGGAGAGCTAGTACATAGGTTCTACCTAAAAATAAATCCACAAAGAGGGAAATTAAGGAGAATCCACGGGATCCTAACCCTAATTTCACCTAGAAATGCAGAATCAAGTGTAGATGCATCCTAAATGAAAATATAACATGCAAGTGTACTAAATTAGGGTGCTAAACCTACCAAAATGGAAGTGCTTCCATTTTAAGATTACACATTTGTCCCCCACTTTAGCTTAGATATGACAATACGTGAATATGCAAGCTAAAGTAAGAAAATATTATGAAATAAAAAGGATATAACCAAGTCCTCAACGTAGAGATCCTACAAGAGACAGGTAGTACCCACAACTTGCAGCACACAAGGTTAATGAAAATTTATAGAGCACCTAAGACTTACTAGGATGAGTTTGATAAGTGCATAGAGCCCCTTATGCCCCATATTTTGACTTACTAATTCTGAAAGGTGAAACAAGGTGATAAGGTTAGACCTATACACTAGATATGTAGTTTATTAAAAATTCCTTTCCTAAATCAATTAGAAGGACTCCTACCCTTCCTAAATTGATTCAAGGGGTTAGGTGTTTGAATTATGATTCCAACACCACTGACAGCACTAAAAATGGAGCTACCAAACTCAAGTTATGATGAAAAGAGTGAATGTCTATCGAAATGAATATGAAGGAAAAATAAAATTTAACCTAAGTAATTTCAAACAAAACCCTAATAAAACCCTAATTTGTAGCTATAATTAAGAGAAAGAAACACTTACCTCCTCATTCTTACCATTTTTAGAGTTTAAGAAAAGAAACAGAATACCGAAGAGAGAAGAATTTTGAGCGACCCACATGGAGATCCCAAGATAGTGCCTAGCTAGAGGACAACCACTTCCTGAGGTAAGTTCATTGTTTTGATATTTGTGGTTATAAAATTCATTTTTTCATAGGTCAGGTCGAACTTAACCCAAAAAGGTTGACCTTGACCCAGTTATGTCGACCTTGACCCTTTAAAGTTGACCATAACTAAGAAAATCTCACCCTCTCTTGGGATAAGGTTGACCCTGAACCAAAAAGGTTGACCTTGGCCCAAAAAGGTTGACCTTGACCCCAAAAGGTTGACCTTGACCCAAAAAAGGTCAACCTTGACCTAGTCAAGTGAGTATTATAGTTGCATGATGATAGAGTATTGGTATGATGTTGTTTGTGCTGACAAGATCTTGTCTGTCTCTGAGAGCACCCCTTCGAAAGGCTATTGTTGACTGTCAGAGAGAACTTGTTTGAGCTATAGCAGGATGAGATACAGATATGTGGGACTATAATGGGTAGTAGTCCTACCACAGACGAGGTTCCATTAAGCCATGATATCGGCCATGATAGAGAGGTGGGATGAGGATACTTGTTCCTTTCATCTTCCCTGAGGAGAGATCATGACCACACTAGAGGATGTGTATAAGATCCTATGACTTCCAGTCCAAGGTGAGCCTATTATTCTGAGAGTGCAACAGGGTCTTGCTGAGATCCTCTCATATGGGGAGTATTGTTTAGGATGAGTACCACAAATGAGGACTTGGGCATATCAGATCAGTCTATCAGCCATACTAAAAAGCCTGACACCTTTGGTACATAAAGTGATGTTGTGTATACTCTCTTTAGTTGTAGTACCCAACACAAAGGATATAGTATTTTTAGCACCATTCACTCATCTCATATGCAGGATGGAGGGTGAGAGGACTGTCTTTTCATGGGGTCACAACATGTTATCCCATCTCTACCATGAGTTGTGTCAGTTAGTGAGATACCAATGAGAGAGTCTCACGTTATGCACCTTGCTACAGGTTTGGATGTTTGAGCATTACATATGTACATGACCACAGGGTATTCTAGTGATGGTATATGTGAGCACACCAAGAGCCTTTTCCTACCCACTAGCATATGTATGGTAGTATAGGGATATCCTCTATTGGAGGGTACACCTTGACCATGTACCAGGTATTGATGTGATATGGAGACCATATTGTCGGATGACAGAATGGCCAGATACTTGACACCAGCTGAGACACTCACAAAAGTGCAAGAGGCTAGAGGGTCCTAGCTACTAGTCATGTTGTGATGCCATATTACTATGAAAGAGTGATGAGACAGTTTGGTCTTATACAGGGGACCCCATAATAGTACCTCGATACGTACACCCAACTAGATACTATCAGAGAACGGACACTATATGCCAACCTACAATAGAAGATATTTTAGATAGTAAGACATATGAGACCGAGGATACAGAGGTAGCTCCTGGTGTATCCTATTCAGGCATTAGCAGAGAGTATATTAGATACTACAGTTTACAGGGAACCCACCCCATCTTCCCTAATGACTATCCCACAAGTGATCCAGGTTTCTCAGAGAGGATACACTGAGGTAGTGACATACCATTGGAGGAGAAGGAGGTTTAGAGAGATGAGGAGGATCCCATCTCTGAGGGAGATCCTATGGAGGAGGAGAGATCATAGGGGAGAGAAGAAGAGAGAGAAGAGGAGATTCCCCTAGGCAATAGTACCGGTGCAGATGAGCATGTTGTCTATGTTGTACCATTGAGATCACAATGACCTCCCCGTGCTCATATAGAGACACCACCACTGAGACCCTGACATAGAGAGAACAAAGAGAGTAGTCACTCCATGCCCCCACCATCTAGATCCTTTGGTGATGCTCAAGAGGGAGATCCATGTATGTAATATGCATTATTTGGATATTTTTAACTGGATGTTTTGAAAAGAAGTACTAAAAGATAAAAATACTTTAATTCTATAGCTAGCATAGTGGAGTGAAGGAGTTTTATATCCGAGGTCCTAAATGATACATGTATATCCTACCGAATTCCAACTAGTGAGAGAGAGTCCCTCATTGGACATAGAGATCCCATAAGACATGCAGATGTTTTAGCATGCGTCCAACAAGAGCTAAGGTTATGCAGAGAGAGAGAAAAGAAATTGTTAGCTAACCTATAGAGAGCCCAGGAATGTAACTATGAGATGATCATGTCAAGGAGGCACACACAGACTACCATACTAAGATCCTCAGCTTCATATCATAGATCGGAGAGAGCTGGGATCCATCGACCCTCAGAGCATAGAGACAAATATTGATAGATAGGGAACATGTGCCATATATGTATCAAACTCATAGAAGTTATATATATATGAAAAAAAAAATTCTTTGCCCAGTTAATTCTGTGATTGATTACTGTATTTTTCACCAATACATAAAACTTAACAGAAAGAAAGAATGAAGACATGTATGAATGTATTGAAATCACATAACCTATAAAATAGAGATAACTATTCTATAAGGAATACATAAACACACAAAGAAAGAATGATGTACCAGGGATAATGATATTTGAGATGCATACTATTAATAGGTTCCTTAAAAGGGACACCATTTATATCAACGATCTTATAAACACTTAAAATAAAGTCCTCAATTACCACAAAAGGTCCAAGCCAATTAGGAAGTTTTTCACCAGGTAAAGAATTCACATTCCTTTGATTCTCATACAAGACTAAATCACCTACCGAAAATGACCGTTCAATCACCTTATGATTATACTATTTCTGAAGTGATTTATGATAAGCCTTTATATGTTCCAAAGCATTTATCTGTTGTTTATCCAACATTTATAACTCCTGTAATCATTATTCCCGAAAAGTATCCTTGTCGATTATCCCCTGAAATGAAACACGCAAAGAAGGTATTTCTAATTCTAAGGGCATAATAGCATCAGTACCATAGACAAGATTATAAGGAGAAGTACCTGTGGCAGTACGAACACTAGTCCTATAAGCCCATAAAGCATAGGTAAGTTGGGTATGCCAATATTTCGCATGCTTATTAACTATTTTCCTAAAGTTTTTCTCAATGAATTTATTCGATGCTTCATCTTGACCATTAGATTGAGGATAGTAGGTAGTAGAAAATCTATGCTGAATACAATATTTCTCCAAGAATTTTGTGACTTATTTATTCTTGAAATAAGTGTTGTTATCTGAAACTATCATTGAAGGAATACCAAATCGTGCTATAATATGGTTAAGGATGAAATCACAAATAAAATCTACAGTAGTAGAACAAAGAGGAATAGCTTCCACCCACTTTGTAAAGTAATCTGTAGCTGTCAGGATGTATGTATGTCCTTGAGAAGAAGCTGGTGAGATTTTTCCAATAAGATTAAAACCCCAAATACTAAAAGGCCATGGAGCAACTTGATTATGAAGCTCACGAGCAGGAGCATGAAATAAATTACTATGTTTCTGACACTGAGGACACTTCTTAACAAACATGAAAGAATATTGTTCCATTGTTTTCCAATAATATCCCATTCTAAGAGGTTTATTGACTAAAGACTTCCCACCAAAATGTCCCCCACAAGAACCAAAATGAGCTTCCGCTAAAGCTATCAGAATTTTGGTTCTACCAAGACATCTTAGTAGAAAACCATTATAAGAGCGTTTGTAAAGCGTATCTCCCAAAATGATATAATGTGTTGAAATCTTCCTAATATGATTACACATGTTCGTTGTTGTTGATTCAGGAAAAGTACCATCTTTCAAAAAATGAAAGATATGCGAATACCATTCATCCAAATGCAAGTTAAAACAATCAACAACAACCTTATTAGAAATTGCAGGGTGTTTAAGAGTATGTATAGTAAATTGAAATTCTTCGGCATTATTCTTGAGACAAACAAAATAAGTTGCATTTGCCATGGCTTTCGCATGTCGATTATCTTTCCTTGGTAAAGTCTGAATCATATAGGAAGAGAATTGTGAAAGAATATTGAGATCCAAATCTCTATATTGCATCATTTTATCATTCTTAGTATGATAACCTCCTTTGATTTTTTCCACAATCAATTGTAAATCCCCATAGGTTTCCAAGTTTTTAATATGAAGGGATGCAGCTGCTCGTAAGCCAACTATAAGAGATTCATACTTCGCAATATTGTTAGTACAAGGAAAGGTCAATTTATACAACATAGGGATCAGTTTCTTTATAGGAGGGACCAATGCCAAAACCAGAACCTGTCTTACATCTAGAACCATCAAAATATAATTCCCAAACATCCTCTTGCTTAATAGCTAGAATGCTCTCATCAGGGAATTCTTTTGAGGTAACACATGTATCAGAATGAGGACAAGGAGCCTCAACTAAATAATCAATTAAATCTTGTCCTTTAATTGACTTTGAGAAATGAAATTAAGATCAAATTCTGTAAGTAATATCACCCACTTTTCCAGACAGCCAGAGAGATTAGTCTTTGAGAAAAGGTGTTTTAGAAGATCAAATTTATTAATCACATTAACTTCAACATTCAATAGGTAATGCCCGAGTTTTTGACAAGCATAAACAAAAGCCAAGCATTGTCTTTCCAAGTTGGTATATCTCATTTAATAATCAAGTAAAGTCTGACTAATGTAGTACACCTATCTTTCCTTACATTCACTATCATGTTGAGCCAACAACGCACTCATGACATTCGGAGTAGCGGAAGTATAAAGGTAAAAAGGGTTTATTAAATTGAGCGGGTTGCAAAATAGGAGGATTGGAAAGATACTCCTTAAATTTCTCAAAGGATTGTTTACATTCCTTATTCCAAGAAAAAATGGTATCTTTTCTAAGAAAGGAAGTGAAAGGAGCAATTCTATCAACTAAGTTAGAAACAAAGTGATGAATGACTTGAATTTTTCCTTGTAAACTTTGTAATTGAGAAATATTCTTAGGAGGAGGCATATTAACAATAGCATCAATCTTCTTAGTATAAACCTCTATGCCTCGCTTAGACATTATAAATCCTAATAATTTACTAGAATCAACTCCAAAGGCACATTTCTTAGGATTCAATCTCATTTTATAACTCCTAATTCTTTCAAATATTTATCGTAAAATAAAAACATGGTCCTCTCTTTGTATATATTTTTCCAATATATCATCCACATAATCTTCTAGAATCTTATGAATGTAATCATGAAAAATCAAAGTCATAGCGTGCTGATAAGTTGCTCCCACATTTATTAATCCAAAAGGCATCATGACCCAACAAAATGTTACCCAAGGTGTTATAAATGTGGTCTTAAGTTGGTCTTCAATAGGAATAAAGATTTGATTATAACCTGGAAAACCATCCATAAAAGAAAATAAAGCATGGCCTGTTGTCGAATCCACAATCATATCAATATTAGGTAACGAGAAATCATCTTTTAAGGATGCCTTATTTAAATCTTGAAAGTCAATGGACATCCTTATCTTATTTTCTCCTTTATAAATAGCCACAATATTGGAAATACATTCAGAGTAATCAATAGAGTGGATGAACCCAACACCTAATAATTTTTCAATTTCGGCCTTAACTAATAAGGCAATGCCTGGATTCATTTTTTTGATTTTCTGTTTCATAGGTTTAGCATTAGGTTTGAGAACAATATTGTGAGTAAAAATCTTAGGATCTATACCCAGCATATCCAAATATTTCCATATCCTTATATTCAAGCAAGAGGGAAACCAACTAATCATGTTCATCTTGACTCAAACATTTCCCCATTTTGATTGTCTTGTCAGAGTCATTCTCATCCACTTGAACTTTAATAGTCTCAGTTATTAACAAATTACTTTGCATGGGAGAATCCATTAGCAAAGGAGAAATATCTTGTCATCATGTTCTCCAAAATAGGCTTCATTATTCAGACAATAGGGCTTTATTATTCTATGATGAAACATAGGTAGATCTTGATAAGTCCCTAAAAAATCTGCTGGGGCTTCATCCTCAGGAAATATATCCAAACTAGGTTTTGATCCATGTCGAGGAGAAGCGGATTAACCAACTCCAAATATCCACCATAGATGTGATTGACATTAAGAGGAAAAGCCGATGGTTATTTATAAGGATTGAACCCTAACCCATAAGTATAATCATAAACTTCATTATCCAAGGGAACTTGTATGCCTTGTTCATATTTACCACATCCTTTCCCATTGAATCCTGATTTCTTGAGTAGATGATAACCAGAACCATATCTACCAGCCATATCAGATTGAGTCAAAGGAGAAAGATATGTCACAATGTCATAGCAATCTGGTTTTATTGTCTCAATTGTTTCTTCAAGTGAAGCAACAAAAAAGTTGATTTTTAATTCCTCAGAAAGTGGGGAAGGAGTAAAAACTTATTTTTCAAACCCACTTTTTTGTTTAATAAATTCCAAATCAGAAACTTTATATTCTCCAATAAAAGAAGGATTAAAGTCCAATGTTCCCCAATCATCTCCGGTCAAAGAAGAAGTTGGAGTTTCAGTTTTTTAACCTCAAGTGGTTGCTCAGGTTCCTTACTTGGTTGTATAGGTTCAGATACCTTGGCATATTCCACATTTAAGCAAGGATTCGGTGCATCATCCGCACGTAGTGTGTACATCAAATTGTTATAAATGAACCTAACCTTACGATGAAGAGTAGAAGGAATTGCATGCATAGTATGTAACCAAGGTCTTCCTAACAAAAGGTTATAATTGAGAGGTCCAGGCATAACATGAATAGGTGTGTTGAGAAGAACTGGACCAACCTTAATTGGTAGCGTAATAATGCCCAAAGTTTTCTTTGCGATATTATCAAATCCATGAATAGGGACATTATCTGGTTGAATAGTTGTAAGATCAGACTTAATTTCCTTAAGTATATCCATGCTACAAAAATTAAGCCCAGATCCATTGTCAATTAATGTTCTATGAATGATACTCTGATTAATAGAAACAACAACCATAGGATCATCATATTGATTCTGCACCTCAATAGAAGGTAAATCATCATTAGTAAACACAACAGGAGGCACATAAGGCATATTATGCATGCACTCCAAAAATGAATTGATATTCTCTTGGTTAAGAGGCAGAGCAGGAAGAGTAGATAAAGCTTTTTTCAAAGTCTCATGATATGTCGAACAAGTTTGGAGCAATTCATATAAAGATATCTTAGCTAGAGTAGCACATAATTTCTCAACTAAGTCATACTCCTTAAAGGAAGAAGGTAACCTAGGTGCTTGAGGAAGCATGGGTTGAGAAGGAGGTAAAGAAGCTGGAACAGTAGGTTGAGGATTATTCTGTGTGTGATAAGCATGTGAAAAAAAATCCATGTTATCTAAGAAATCAAAAGGATCTCTAGGTTTACCCTTAATAGTTATTCAAGGACATCCTTTTACCGTCATCAAAGGTTTAGGATATAAAATTCTAGGTGCATCAATGTTGCAAATAGTGGAATATGAAGGTAACCATGCACACACCCTATGGTAAAGGTCAATTGGAGAGGTTGTGGAGGAGGATGAAATAGGAATAGGATCAATGGAGATCTCATTTGAACCATTTTCATCCTCACTTCCATGTACCTCATTAAGGGATCTATCCTCTTGTGCAATAAAATCCTCATCAAAGTATTCAAAACAAAAGTCATACATGTTGAACACAAAGTAAAATTACAAGCATGTAAATGTTTTTGTGTTTATAAAGAAATTTTGTAATTTTTTTTTTTGAAATATGAATGCGAGAGCGTAAAAGAAATCTACTTCTATATGCATGCAATATCTAACATAAAATGTAAATCTAACACCAAAAAGAAAGAGTTGTCTATCGCGGGTTCACCAAAATGTAAAGGATAAAAATGGATGGTCTTTAAATAGGGTTTTTAACAATGGGGATTTGCATATAAAAGAGACCCTATGCCATATTTAACCACTTACATTTAATTGTAATGATAAGGAATGTAAATTTGGAAATGTTTGCAAACAATAATGGAGTAAAATACATACCTCACATTATAGCAGATCTGGAAATACCCCTTTTTTGATGCCTATGTCAAGTTCCAGAAAATATGCAACCTGATCTGGAACAAAAACGAAGAGATAGAGAAAACCCAGAAATATTTTTTGGATCTGGCTCAAGTCTGATTCTAACCCAAAAATGAATGTCACCTTTGACCCAAAAAGTCTGATTCTGACCTAGAAAGTCTGATTCTAACTTGCACAGTCTGACAGAAAATCTATTTTTGGATCCTGAAAGTTTGCCAAAAAGGGTATCCGAATCTAAACTGCAACTCTTGAAATAATGACTATAGATATTTGAAAAATGGTGTTTTGGGGTGGCTATATAGGGTTTTGCCTTAGTCAAACCCCCATTTTGGTGGTTTCCACCTCCACGAATAGCCAGATGTAATAGAATGCATGTGTGTGTTTCTCTTAGGAAGAGCTTTGAATGTATAATGCCAAGATCTAATCCTCTAGATTAAAACCCTAGCATGAATTGAAAATGAGAGAGAAATACATAGATTTGAATATGATAAAGAAATCATACCAACCCCCCAAGGCTAAATTAATCTTACTAAACTCACAATCCATAGTTGCTACCCCATGATGGTATCTTTTGAATTCTTGAATGTTGAAAATGGTAGATCCAAGAAGGAAGGAAGAACTCTTTCTTGCTCCAATGAAGATCCACAATAGATTGTCTACAAAAATGCTTGCATGTATTAGGGCATCATCATATCTTGTCCTTCTATATCATCCTCTTGCATTCTTGCATCATCATCATGTCATAATCATAATTTTGTCATCTCCAAATGAAGGCAAAAGAGAGTGCTTATATAGAGATCTCAAGATAGACCTCCTAGGGAAATGCAAGGGACCCAAATTCAAATTTTTCCTTGAATTATGGTCCAATTAAAATCACCAACCATGGAGGGGATGTATTAATTTGAATATCAGAGAAAACACTTCCGCGCCTGGACCCAAGGACCTATTTTTAAGTATAGGGCCCCGATATGTTCCAGATCTGAAAGCGGCTACCAACACCCAACAGAGGTCAAAATTAACCTCAACCTTGAGCTAGGTCAAGGTCAATCTTGATTCTGACCTAGGTCAGAATTGACCTCATTCCTGACCTAAGGTTTCAGGCTCACCTTAAGAAATCTATAAGATTCCCAGGTCAACCGAGGACCTAGGAAGGTGAGTAAACACACCAGAGTGCTGGGGAGAGGCACAAAGGCCATAGAAGAGGTATGGTGAAGATTAGGAGAGCCAGTACATAGGTTCTACCTAAAAATAAATCCATAGAGAGGGGAATTAATGAGAATCCATGACATCCTAACCCTAATTATGATGATTCTATTCATATCTTAGATTCTATTTTGATTAATCTTGATGAAGAAGATACTCTTGATGATTCTAATGATGAATATGAGACTATTGATATTGATATTGATTTACCTAATATTATTTCAACACAATTGATAATTACACCTAGTATCAAACATTGTGATTCTCAAGAGGATCCTTGTTTAGAACTGGCTATTATTCCTACTATGTTGGATATAGTCCCTCTTGCAAGTTGCTCACCTTCCCTAAATGATATAGACTGATATGGGGAGAGTAGGTGATGCACTTGATTGGCTTATCCTTCATGGTATCATTTTATGTGTTTGCCTATGGTATTGTTCTTCTCCCATAATGTGTTTGCTAAATGTTCGTTAGATTCTTTTATACGTCTCTTGTTACTTTGTTGGTGCAAGGTGATAAAGGAATTGAAACTATTGTACTATTCCTCTATATGTATCTCTATTCTTCTATATGTTTTTTTCATGTTATGTTGTACATGTGCTATTGTTCGTAAATTTTTTCCTTGTGTATTCCACTTGGATTTGTGACATTGTAGCACTGATTCTTTTTGGTCTCCATGTTATGGTCTGAAAAGACTCTTCTTCGTAACTCTTGCGTTTTCTTTCCTCCATTGTGATTGTAGTTCTACTTTCTTTGGGGAATGATGTCAATTCATTTGCAATAATATATATATATATATATATATATATATATATATATATATATATATATATAATCTTATGATCATACTGACCCCACAGAAGGTAGATTCCTTCTGCGTTCTTTGTATGTTTATGTGGTATTTCCCTTGATTTGTCTTTGCTTGGGGGCATCTTGTAGTGGAAATGTAATTAGTGGAGTTGTTTATGTTTTTTTTAAAGCCATTGCTCTTGTTAAAGTGTTAGCAATGACTTTAATGTGGGGGCATACGCTCTTCTCACTTTTTGCACACACACACACACACACACACACTTTCAAAATATTTTCAAACTTAAATTTTTTTTCTCCCTTTATGGATTAGAGACTAATCCTTAAATCATGGATTTTTACCTTACAGGATCTCTTGATCCCTCCATTTTTTATTTAATAAGTTTTGATCCCTTAAGGTCGGAAGGTGTCCTTAAGATTGGATCTCTTTAGTTTTGGATTTTCTCTTTTGGAATAGAATATTCCTGAGGGTGAATCCTTGATGGGTTGACTAGTGAGTAGCCACATTCACTAGGCATTTCAAATCCATCTTTCCAATTGCATTGTTTCCTTGTGTGATTCACAGTGGGATATAAGTTATCATTGGGGAAGGTAATCACACCCTCTCTCTCTTTTTCTTTGATTGGTGATGTCTCTCTTATTGTAATCTTAGGTTTGACAAAGACTTGAGTCCCTGAGGGCTTGATGATTGCTTTTGTCCCTTTGATTTCAATGAGATTATCTTTTCTTTGTGATATCCTTTACCAAGATTTTTCATCGAGTCCATACTCTTGCTAAAGTGGGGGATAAATGTATCATCATAAAATGGAAGCACTTCCATTTAGGACTAGTTTAGCCCTCCGAGTAAGTGGTTTGGGCTCATGTCAAATCCTTTGAATGGGTCTTTGACTTGGATCTAGTTTTTCCCCTATCCTATCCTATTTTCCACTTCTCTCCTACCTGTTCCTACTATCTTACCTTGAGATTTTGTGTTTCTTGACCTCAAGGTCAAGGTCAACCTTGACCCTAACCTAGGGTCCAAATTTCAAATTCCAGAGTTTTCTGGATGTCAGGGTTTGGAAAGAATTATTTCCCGCTTCTGGGTTGGCTGTTTTAGACTCCAAAGTAATGAGTCTTAAAAATATATTTAACATAGGTCCACTTCTAGGGTTATAGGCCTAATTGAAATTTAATTCTCCTATGTCGGCCTCTCTAGAAGTTTGTGCCCTAGACTTGTATATAAGGAAGCCTTTCTCCTCTCATTTTCTAAGACTTGAAGGCTTGGGGACCTAAGCACACAAGAATACATGATATGATAATAGAAGGATAATCTATCAAAAGAATTCAAGAATTTAAGCATTCAAGATTCAATTCATCAAGGAGATTCATTGGTAGCCATTGAAGGATTCAAGCTCTATGAAGCCCTCTTGCAGAAGATTTCTCCATCCATATCCATTCAATTTTCTTCCTATTCAAAGATCCATTCAAGGTTGGTGATGAAGAGCTAAAGACAATTTATTTGAGACATCCTTCATCCTACATTCTCTATCCATTTGGATCATTCATACTTGTGGATCCAAGGATTCAAATCCTCCATAATGGTTTCAACATAAGCCAGGTGAATTGTTCTATTTAATTTGTTTATTACTACAATTTCAATTCTATTATAAGGTTAATTCAAAAACCAGGGTTTGACCAAGGAAAATCCCTCCCCCCAAAAAACAAAACCATTTTTCTTGCAGGTACAAGTACATAACAACAAATTACAGAGCAGATTTGGATACCCTTTTCGAAAAACATTGGGGATCCGCGAACAAAAATTTCTGTCAGAGAAATGTAGGACAAGGTCAACATAAAGGGGTCAAGGTCAACCTAGAGCAGAAAAGGAAAATATTTCTTGGTTTTCTCTGTCTATGTGTTTATGTTCTAGATCCGGTTGCAGAATTTCTAGAAGCTCAGTACAGACATCAGAAAATAGCAATTTCCAGATCTGCTATACTTTGAGGTTAGCATTTGTCTTGAATTCATTTCAATTAAGGTTTTGATCATTTTAGATCTATTACACACTCTCCTTCTCTCCCTCCTCACATAAACCAGGAATGTAAGGTTTTCCTCTTTCTTCTTATTTCTAATTGATTGATTCATTTGTGCATTGACCATTTTCTTATGGTTAATCAATTTGGATCTTTCTTTTGTAAATTTGGGGCTAGGAGAATAATCTTACCTTCCCCAAACCTTTCAAAATGTAAAGTTCATTCATCTTACAATACAAAATATATACATTTTAGATCTCATATTTTTATATTTTACAATCTTATACAAAGGAGGGATACACTCAAAACCAGACAGGTCAATCTAAAGTGGGGTACCTTATTCCTACAACCAGACATCATCATCAATGCCATTATCAAAGCAATCAATAACACAAAACATTCAAAATCAATATGGTTTTTGACTCATTTTCTTAGTGAGTATTTTATTTATCTTGAGTCATTCTTATGCTTCTCTAGGATATCGACAAGTGATGAGAAATTTGTGATGGCCCATGATTCTATTTTCTTTGTCTACTATTTGTGTGATGTTTTTTATGGAGTCTGACACAAGTGTTTTGGGTGTCTATTAGAAGTAAGTTCACACATGGACAAAGTACCTCAAACATAAAATAATGCTAGAGATAGCGATTCTTGTGGATGTCGCACATACCTCAACTCTTAAGGCTCGTACCCTCAGATAGATTGAGTAGCATTCTTTGTCTATTATCAATGTTTGTCACATGCAAAAGAGGAACAACCTACCTAAATCTTGTTAGAAACACTGAGAGGGGGGGTGAATCAGTGTTTGTCTATTAATTAATTTTCAGCAACTTAAACATAAATAAAACATACATTAAATGAAGCTTAACATAAGAACTCATAACACATGATATGATTATAGGGAAACCTTCATTAGAGGAAAACCCTGGTGGGAATTAGTACCCACAAATATTTTACTAGGTATAATGAACCTATTAAAGTTCCTTTGCCCTTTAGAAGCAGTCTTTACAATATGAGTACAATGACCTAGTTAAAGGTCTGACCCTGTTAGGAGTATTTTACAAAACCCTATTAAAGGTATATGGCTCACTACCTAGGATCACTACCCAATAGGATGAAGGCTACAACCTTCTGAAAGTTGATATACACTATATCAAAAGTGAACTGCTGTGATGACACTACTGTCTGATCAGTTTCATGTATGCGTGAATGCTCTTACTCTCTCAAAGAACTCTATCATATACTGACTTCATCATACTACTCTTCTATATCTTCCTCTTACATAATAATCGACGCTTGTAACATATCTTTACATTACATACTTATATGTTCATATCCGAATAGGTGCAACCCAAAACAAGACTCTAGTTGGCCCTAAAAAAAATATACAATTCTTCTGAACAAGTCAGCTCAAGCATGTTTACTAAAATTATAATTACATTATTACAAACATATAACCAAAGGTGCTTAGCCATTACATAACAAACTAATGCACGCTGATCAAAACACTAGTCGGCTTTCATGCTCTGTCTTCTGGACTACTGGTCTACTGATCTGCTTGTAACTTTGTTGTACTGTTGTTCCATACTATGTGTGTCTAGATGTAGCATGTACATGTGTCATACAACATATAGCTGAATGCACATATGTTGACTTGATCTCTTGCACGTGCGCTGATGTGCTGATCGCTGAATATCTCTATCTGCCCTATTTTCCATACTTAGTCATTTAGTCTTTCATGATAGAAACTAAACATGACTTTGTTGCCATGATGACAACAAAAAATGAGTCATGCATCCTCAGGAAATCAACTTTCCAACAATCTCCCCCTTTGTCATTTATGGCAACAAAGGAATGTGGCCAAGTTACTCAAAATGACTTAACACAAAAAATGACTGTATATCATAACATCTTATTGATATAGACATATACTTCTCCACATATACACATTCTATATTACTCCCTCTTTGAAATTAATGACAAAGGTGTACAAAAAATTGTAAGTCTTCTGCATACTTACTCCATGTAAACTTCAGGGTACACAATCTGAAGAGATTGGATCTCTTTCTGCCAAAATTCTTTCATTGCATCAACAGTCTATAGATGCGCGCATAGGGCATATGTCAGCTTCTCCATTTTTATCAGATCCATGCAAGGACCTTGATCATATGTCACTATGGTGGCATCAATCTATTTGATGTTCTCATTAAGGACTGCTAGAGATGGCGCAAGTGCATTTCTCAACTAGGTTTCTCTTACTCTTATCTTGCTGATTTCCAACTTAGGCTTATCAATCTTGTCCAACTACCCTTGATAAACATTATTACAAATGTTCATGTCTTGCATGGATGTTTCAATTGATTTTCTGATGCTATCCACCATGATCTCTACCTCTTCTACCTTTTTAATGTGCTCAGAGGTGAACTTCACTCTATCCATGCAATTAGCTATAACTTTCTTGCCTTTAGCTACTAAATCTTTCAGTATGGATTGCCCAATCTTTAAGGATTTTAGGTCTAAGGTAAAATTCTTTACCAATTCATTCAATCTCTCCTTCTTATATTCATCTTCTACAATTTTAGTAGCAGAGTCTACTAAACTTGTAAAGTGCGATTTAAAGTTTGTCAAAATGTTGTCCACATCTTTAACTGATTATACTTTGGCTACTTTCTTGTCAGTAGGTACTAAGTCATTCAATATGTTTACTGTTTCCAAAAAGTGAGGGTTCCTCATCACTTGTTTCTCTTTTTCTTTTTCTATAGCAAGAGTTCTGATCTTAATTAGGTCTTCTTCTCCCCATGCATCCAGACTTGCTATATCAGGAGTTAACCTTGACAACAATGAGGTAGATGGTTGAGTGGACGGTGAGAATATAGTGTTCTGACTGGTATCCATGCATTTAATCTTTACTGGTATCTCTTTTATTGGTGTCTCATCACCTTGAGTATCTTTTTCTTCATTTATGTCAATTGGATCATTGATGGGAACTTCATCTTTTTGTGCAGATGTATCATCGATGCACATTTCTTCAGTGCTTACAAATGCTTTATCATATGTGTCCATGTCTTTGTCATATGTTGTCATAGATATATTGATGTTATCAACCACTATAGTATCTTCTGAGTCTTTTTCTATATCAGAAGTTATTGTCACTATGGGCGCTGGAACCCATGGGCCTGTTATAGGTGCAATCTGAATCACTGGTTCTGTAGCCTATTTGGGAGGAGTAGGAGTTACCTTTGTAGTAGGAACAATTGATGGATACACGTGTCTATCCATAAACACTTGTGTAAATGCCTTTTCAGTCTCCTTACCTATCTGCTCAAACTCTTTGTTCATAATATGTAGGGTCCTTGTCTTAGTTCGGAGATGAGGCTTCACCAGATCTAATAGAATAGCCTTCTCATCATGCGAGCATATAGGGAGAAGAGTATCCAATGTTTCTTCTCTAATCCTCATGTCTTCCTCTATTGCATGTCTTTTCATGATCTCCAATATGTTCCATAACTGATCTGGTATCACTGTCTTGAGTTCAAGAACTGACTTCTTAAACTTAATCATATGAGATATGATCATAGAGTGTATCTCAGTCTTATCAATTTATTGATACTTGTCATAGAATTTAGAAAGTGTATCTAATCTCCCTTCATTTAGAATCTTGTTCTTCAAAAAATTTAGACTAGGTCTAAATCCTACCTCAGGAGGAGCTTGAGCATTCTTTGTTTTGCTCTGTGTGTTCCTTGATGATGGATGATTTGTGGGTGCCTGTTTTCTTCCTCTAGACTTTTTGCTTGGTATTGAAAGTGGAGATGAGTCTAGGTCAATAGTGGTAGAGGGCGTAGAGGTGCTCTCTACTTTCTTCTTCTGGATCTCTTCAGTCTTCTCAAGTTCTTTAGCTATATTGGCTTCTCTAGCTTTGTCAAGATCTTCTTGAGTGACTCCATGTACTCTTAGAATGTTAGATGTAATTCTGGATGCCTTCCTTTTGTTATCAGTACTGTGTAAGATAGTATCCACTTCATTAGTCTTCTCTTTGTAAGTACCCCACCTTGGCTCATTAGGATCTTTGGGTGCAGACAATAGAACTTGTGTATATCCTTTTAACACATGTTCTTCCACTTCATAACCAAGAGGATGAATCCATTTGGTTCTAGGTTCAACTACCTCCAGGCAAGTGCAATCTGTTTCCACCATGAAACATATGGTATCCTTGTATTTTTCAACTATCTTCTCAGATAATCTGAACCTTTTCTACATTTTGATCCTAAATGTCTTGATATCCACATCCATATCATCCCTTGCACTACTATCTAAAGTGGCCTTAAGTGAAATCTTAGACATTGTGGGTTTTCTCCTATCTAGATAAAGGTTTGCAACCTTTCCAAAAATATGGAAGTACAAGTAGATGATCAAAGATCCAAACCTGAATGTCTTGCTCCTGTCATGCTTGATGATTTGAATGTTGTCAATCAATTGAGAACACAAGATCTCACATAGGTTGTATTGAGTGTTATCCTTCACCATTCTGATAGCTGCTAGGACTGTTGCTGCAGAGACACTGTTCAACCTGCTTGCTTGCTGAAACTTATACCCAAGTATCATTGTTAGAAGTTTTATGTCATCTTCCTTGATAGGGTCAACTATCATTCTGCGCTTGTCACTTCTAGATAGGCAAACTTGTTAAATTTTCTTCTTGTTATCCTTTCCAGTAGGAAAAACTGGTCCAGTCTTAGGGAGTCTAGTTAATTCATGGATTAGGTCTATAGTGATGCACACAGGAACCTCACCAATCTAGTAAAGATCATCATGTATTCTTCTTAGAAAAATCTTCACCCATTTTGGCTCATCAAACTCATGTGCATTAGAGTATTTGAAAATAGGGTTATCAATCAAGTGCGCGAACTAATCCTTGAATGTGTAGTCAGGTTTTATCATAAATCCCATATGAGTGGCTATGCTGACATCTCCTACTATTTCCTTCTTATAGTAAATGTATGTGCGGATATCTTCCACGTAAACAACACCTAGCGGGGTTTTGGAGAAAGCCCCTTCCACATCATCTAGTATGGATGTGAATGGATGCTTCTTGAATACAAATCTCTTCCTCTCTACAATATCAAATACAACTAGAGTCACCATACTTATTTGGAACTTGATTAAGTAGGGTTTCACAAAATTCTAAAACAACACGACTGCTAGGGTTCCGTTTCAACTTCTTATCCATTTGCTTAACTACCAAATCTATTATTCTTTCTTGCTTGATGCTTAGTGCTCTAGTGCTCTCCAAATTCTGTGATCTCAAATGCAAGTGTGAAGAAGATCGAACACTTACTTTCTTTTATAAAATCTACTGCATTTAATGTTTGCAACCGTACGCAAATTACTCAAAGAATTTGCAACTTTGATCCCGATGAGTTTTAGACAATGCGTGAATTCATACAGAAACATTATGTGCTTATAACCATGAATTCATAGGTGCATACTCAGAGGTGAGTATACCAACCGTGCAGGGGTCCTAAGCTAGAATAGCTCCCCCTAAGACCAAGAAGGTCTATTCCAGTAGAAGTAGAGGGTGCGTCCATTGTGGATGCATCAACTACTTTGTCAACATCATTGTCCTTCTTTACTTCAACCCAAATTTTGCTTGAATCTTCATTTTCTTGAACAAAATTGAATTCTCCTTTTTCTTCAAATAGTGATTTCTTAGGATCCTCTTTGTTTTGAGTTCTGGATTTGCAAAACCTTGAGATGTGTCTAACCTTTCCACATGTGTGACAAATGATAGGAGGTCTGATGCTCTTGTTCATCATGCTGTACTGCTTTGCTGTGTGACCATTGTAGTTACATATCTGACATGTAGTGTTCTGCAAATTTCTTTGAGGTTGATTTATCTGATTTTTTTGATTCATTCTTCTTTGATTTGTTCTACAATGTATAGCCGTGTGACCAAAATTATTACAGGAGAAACAATAACCATTGAAAGGTCTTACCTCTTTGCAATCTCTTGCCAAATGACCATGTTTTTTACATGCATAAAAAGTTTTGTTAACTTGCTTGATTTCCCCTTTAGGTGGATCTGTTTTAATCTCTTCAATATTTTCAACTTTCTTTGCTTCTGAAGATGCTTCATGATCTTTCTTTCTTTCTTGTAATGAATTGATTTCAATTTGTGCTACACTGTATCCAAGACCAGTAGTGTCACCTTTTTTCTTTTGTGCATTGAGCTGAGATTGAAGTGAATCAGAACTTGTGTGGAGTTTACCAATCTTATCTTTTTCTTCTATTAATTCAGATTCCAACTTCTTCTTTATGTTTTCCAATTCCAAGACTTTCATGTTTGATTTCAAGAGTTCATCATCTAGTTGTTTGCTTTCTTTGATCTTTTCTTCAATAGCAATTTGGCTATCTATGAGATGTTCATCAAGATTTTCAATTTTATCTTTCAGAGACATATTCTCTTCATTGAGATTTTTGATCATTTTCCCTAAATCACTTGTAGAACAATCCTTCAAATCTTTCCTTAATTTCTTGATAAGCATTTGTGAGCCATCAACTTTCAGTCTGATTTCTTCATTTTCTTTTTCAGATCTATCAAGATCTTCAAGAGCTGCTTCAAGATTATTTTTCAAATGTTTTTCTTCTGCTGATTCCATGATCTCCTCAAGTGGTTAAAATTATTTGTTGAGGACCAGAGCTCTGATACCAATTGTTAGAAACACTGAGAGGGGGGGGGTGAATCAGTGTTTGTCTATTAATTACTTTTCAACAACTTAAAAATAAATCAAACATACATTGAATGAAGCTTAACATAAGAAATCATAACACATGATATGATTATGGGGAAACCTTGATCAGAGGAAAACCCCGGTGGAAATTAGTACCCACAAATATTGTACTAGGTATAATGAACCTGTTAAAGTTCCTTTGCCCTGTTAGAAGCAGTCTTTACAATATGAGTACAATGACCTGGTTAAAGCTCTGACCTTGTTAGGAGTCTTTTAAAAACCCCTATTAAAGGTATATGGCTCACTACCTAGGCTCACTTCCCAATAGGATGAAGGCTACAACCTTTTGAAAGTTGATATACACTATATCAAAAGTGAACTGCTGTAATGACACTGTTGTCTGATTAGTTCCATGTATGCGTGAATGATATTACTCTCTATAAGAGCTATATCATATACTTAATTCATCATACTACTCTTCTATATCTTCCTCTTACATAATAATCAACAGTTGTAACATATCTTTACATTACATACTTATATGTTCATATCCAAATAGGCACGACCCAAAACAAGACTCTAGTCATCCCTAAAACAAAATATACAATGCTTCCGAACAATTCGGGTCAAGCATGTTTACTATAATTCTAATTACATTATTACAAACATATAACCAAAGGTTCTTAGCCATTACATAACAAACTAATGCACGCTAATCAAAACACTGGTCAACTTTCATGCTCTGTCTTCTGGACTGCTGGTCTACTAATCTACCTGTAACTTCCCCGTACTATTGTTCTATACTATGCATGTCTGGATGTAGCATGTACACATGTCATACAACATATATTTGAACGTGCATATGATGACTTGATCTCTCACACATGCACTGATGTGCTGATCACTGAATATCTCTGTGTACCCTATTTTCCATACTTAGTCATTTAGTCTTTCATGACAGAAACTAAACATGAATTTGTTTCCATGATGAAAACACAAAATGAGTCATGCATCCTCAAGAAGTCAACTTTCCAACAAATCTTTCATATCTTAGTAGGACAATACCTATATATTTTAAAATAAGTGTTTGTTGCATACAATGAGACATAACCTACCTTGATCTTTCATATCTTTATGGGAAATACATGTATTGTTATAATAAAGTGGCTCAATGATTAAATAATCGCTCAAATAAGTTGGAAAAGAAAGTGGTTAATAAATTCTAGATTTCCATTGGATTTTGTTTATCTAATAATCCTAACTATGCTCTAACTTTCAGTCCTAACAATTATTTCAGTCAGTCCCTCTAGTCATTTTGTAATTTTATTTGGGCATAACAAAAAATAAGGTATCTTGCATACATATCATGTTAGTACATAAGTCATAAACATCAATCATTCTTGTATCACATGGTAATATAAACTGCTTATAAAATCGCAAAACATAGATCATTTATTACATCAATAAATGCACCATATAGGTCATCTTCCAAAACATCACATTATATAAAATAGAAAGTGCATCATCATAACATCATATGCATCATATAAAGAATAAACATCAAATATATCACATCAACACATAATCTCGCCAAAACTATATCGCATATACATAAACTCAAAATGTATGTCAGAGTACAAAATCATAATGAATGGATAACAAAGAGCTCGCAAGCTTGCAAAATATATGCAACAAGGTGTCTATAATATGATCAAAGTCAGTTGGTGCTACCTCCTTATTTTATCTATCATTGTGCCTCTCTGCTAACTTGGTACATCTTATCAATAACCCGCTATAGAGTCAATTCTCAGACCCCATCAATAAATGACCTCACCTCCTCCCTTGTATGTTTGTTCTTGGCCTATATTTCATCCACCTCCTCCATCAATCCCTCTCTCTTATGCTCCATATCATGTTCCATCCAAGCTCTCCTTCCCTCCAATGTAGTCACCCTTGAGACATACCACTAACTGTTTATCTCTGCCTCTATCGATCTCCTCTCTACCTCGAAGGCCTTAGCCTCTGCATGTGTAGTCATCCTTATCACTCCATCAAGTCTATCCTATAGGGATCTGATCTTTTCCCTCAAATCACAAACATTAGAAGTTTGGCTATTAACCTCCCCCACTCCAACATCTACCCTAATGGGATGTGCTATATGACCTCATTAATCCCCACATAGCAACATCCATGAGCTTTGTATTATCAACCTCTTTCTCCTTCATGTCATCATATCCCTATGATGAGATGGACCCACTTCCTCTCTCAGTACTGTCTCCTCATCCTCAGTATCCCCTATCACATCTACCTCCACATCCTCCTCCATAGGCTCATCTCCCCTCGCAACCACATCCTCCTCCGCCCTAACAGATGGAGAATCTACCAAAACACCTACAACAATAAAACCACCACCCCTAACATCTCAATCATTATCACCATCATTTGAATCTCCCCCTCAACCTTGTCCACTATCTTTTCCCCTGTCTCTCACTCCTGCGCATCTAGTATGTGTCTATATGTAATCATATTGGGATGATTCTCCCGAGTGATCAAAATTGAGTCTCTAATCTACATATGCAAGTGCAGTCGCCCAGTAAATCCAAATGCAAGTAAAAAAAAAGCCAACAAGGCATCTATGCTATCTCATTTATCACACATGAAAAAATGAATTAAATACAATGCATATTACCAAAGAAAATCAAATATGATAAATTAAACCACCAAATGTGTCTTAATTTCTATATCCTAATTTATCAGGCAAATGCATCGATTCAGTCATACAATTGCCTATAATCCCTATTTCCCTTGATATCAGTATGTCCAAAATTTAAGCATTTGTGTCATAATAGAACCCTTCCAAAGTTTTTGAAGTTCTTCCTAGTCATTTGTCCTCAAATCTCAATGCCAATCCCAGACTTAACCTTTCTTCAACCAAAGTTATTAGCAAATTTTCAAAGAAATTGTTACTAAAATTAGAAGGGGAAATATCAAATTAATTAACAAAATTAGTTTGATATTTTTAAGTATTTGGTTAAAAATGTCTCCCTTCTCAATTTTGCAACTTCAATGTATGAAAAGTTTCCTTTTTGTCAAAATTTATCAGAGGTTAATTACTTCATTGTTTTTGTTCAAAACATCTTAGTTCATTAACCTACCAAAAGAGAAAAGTTAATTAATTTTCTACAATTTGCAAAATGTGTAAGTTATTAACTCTTCTCAAAAATAAAAATGGCTAATTAAACTATCAAATTTTGTAGAGGTTAATGGAATTTCTTATGCTGCATGATAACAAGAGGTTAATTAACCTCTTTCTGGGTTAAGTTTCACATCCTTTAACCCTGGGATCACAAACAAAAAATTTAGTTACTCAACCTTCTCATACCAAAATGAGGGTTTAGGGTCACACAAGTTATTGTGAGATGTTTTATTTGAAGTGATAATGTCTCATAGAATGCCATGATTGCATGATTATGTACAATTACAATAGGTTTTAGAAGATTTCAAAGGTTTAAAGAAATGGGAATAACAAATATATACACTATAACATGGGAATAAATGTGAACTATTCTGTGAAATCCTTCAAAATAAAATGATCTCATGAATTCCTCACTTGCAAATCTTGCACAACATGCAACCATATATATATCATGATGAATATCAATTATAGAGAATATTCATGCAAGCAGTTACAAGATAATGAACAGTTTGACCGAATGCCTCAAATAGATGTCGTCTTAGTGGTTTGAAAGGAAATGATCCAATTTGATACAAAATAGATGTGTTTTCAAAGCCTTAGAAATCTATGAGAAAATGCAACTAGTAAGGTGTAAAGCCCAAATTCAAAATATCTATTAGTATCACTATAGCGTATGCCAAAATTGGATCTTTGAAATAGGGTATGAGTATTTGTCAAAGCACTAAATCAAATGTTTTAGTTGCATTACATTGGTAAACATGCATGAAAATTGTGAAATCATAAATAGTGCACATGAAGTGGGTAACTGACCACCTCACATGGATGTTATTTTATAGTTTTCAAGATTCACAGAAAATTCATAATGCAAAGTATGAAAGCATCGACAATGTAAATGGAGTGTGAATGCATTTTCATATACCATGCGTGTGTATTGTTTGGGGAAATGCTTTGAAGAAATGTGTAAACATAGACACGGCTTGTACTGCAAAATGAGTCATAGAAAAATTTGCATTTTTCCATTGAAGAGCTGATTTTTTTTACAAATGATGATGTCACAACCTCTACAGAAGAATTGCCTGGAAAATGGGAAGCATATTAAAGGCATATTAACTTTTACCAAGTAGTGCCTCTCCCATTTTCCTTATGCATTCTTGTGTGAACCATTGAGTTATGGTTGGTTGTATACCTAATTCATGATGCTAAACCCTCTGAGGCCTTTATTTTTGGATTTGAGGACTCATTACATTCTTGGTGTTTTGATATGAGCTTGACTTATTTATGTATTTTAGTGACTATTCCCATGTTATGATTTTATACTGGCATTATGAGATGCACCTAGTTCAATTTATTTTTGTGTTCATTCTAAAATTATTGTTGTGGTTATAATGAGAGTGATGGTTTCATTGATATATGGGCCAGTGGCTATTGGATTATGATTGTATCCTGGTTAGATTCTATTTGGATTAGTGATCATTATATTGTATCAGGATGTTATTATTCTATTATTACCCATGTGATGTGATCAAGTGGTTGCACTGTGTGATGCATTTTATTATTGTATGTTATTTGGGTTACAATATCATTGTTGATTTAAATATTTGATTATGATGTTTTATAATTTTGATCATATCTGCATGATGATGCCTTTTGATGACTATCATTAATTTTTGTTATATTGTGCCTTATATACTGTTGGGTATTTCAATGGAGATTTTCACTAGTATATGCTCATATTGCTGGAAATAATTATTTAAATGTTGTATCTTTAAATGCCATGTTTATATTAAATGCAATATTTATTTTAAAGGATATGTACACTGAGGAGTAGAAAATAGAATGACCAGTGCCATGACATTATTTATGTCTATTCTCGTCACTAGAGCGTTAGTGTTCCATTAGGTATTTTATTGTTATTATATGTGGTTTGGCTATATATATTGTGATCAACTACACTTGATGTTTGCATGTTTAGTGAACAGGTACCATACACCATTCTATTTGAGTTGTAGGATTTGAGTGTGTCTTTATCCCTAGTAGTGGCATAGGAGGATAGTCTTTCATATTTGAGCCAATATAGTTCCTGTATGAATGATGTATCTGTTATTGTTATCCCTCTGGTACGTGTTGGTAAATCTGAATTTCATAATGCATTTTGTGATAGACCAATTGTGTGTCTGTGCATTTAGAATTCTCGCAGTTGTCATGGTTGAGTTAGCATTAAATGGTGATTTTAATGTGTTTGGGCATTTAATTTTATTACCGATTAATTAGTCGTAGTTGAATTCCATTTATTTGAAATTGATTTAATTAATTTGGGAAGTCAATAGCTGGTTTAAATTATTTATTGATTTATTTTATAAGTCCTTTTTGAAAAAGTGACTTTATATTTGGTGGAAAAAGAGTTTATTCCTCAGTTTTTACTTTTCAGAGACCAAAATTGCTCAAACCCTCTTATGAGAATATTAGAGATTCGCTCATTGTGTTTGATCTGGGTGTTAGATCATTGTGGGTAGCGGCTCATTGGAACTGTGTTGTAATTTCTCACGTTCTTGTACAACCTTTCACAATTAATTCTGTGAAGTATTTTTTTTTCCACTAGTTTCAATGTCTTCAGCTTGTGAGAGGTAGGGCTCTTTTGTTTTTATTCATTTATTATACTTTTTAGCTGGTTTTTTTTGTGGGATGATAGTTAGTGATTTCCTCACTTTACTTTATGTTTTTAGCACCTGGTTGGGTTTATGCTTGATGATAGGTTTTTCATTTTGAAATTTTCCGCTATGAGGCTGTCCTTTTTTCCCCACTATGTCAAAATTGAGATTTTATTGATTTTTTGGGTTAGTTGGACCATAAGGGAAAATGGGTTTTAATTTCATATCTTGGATTTGAGTTTGTTTTTTGGACTTTTTTGTGGGTGCATCATTTTGTGTGCCATCCAAAACCTGTTAGTTGTCATGTTTGGTATGATTGAGTTGTTGAAGTTAGTATTCCTTACTAAATATAGTAGGATTGTGGAATCAAAATGGTTATATGACATTCCAAATATTTTTCTATGACAATCTGATTGTTCTCTTTCAATGCTAAAATGACAATTTCTATACCTTACCAAATTTTACCAGAATTTGGGATTTCAGTATATTTTTTGGTTTGTGAGATTCCCTCATGTTCTCATGAGATATATCTTAGATTCCATTTAAATTTGAGCTCTCAGCATAGTGCTCAATTGAGTGGTTTGGCATTTGAGACTTTATTGCATTTTACTCGGTTTCTTGCCTTGATTGTTTTGGGAGTTGAGTTATCCTCATGTTATTGCTTTTATTGTTGTTTCTTTTTCCCTTGTGTTGGAACACTCCATACTTGAGGTTGAGCTTACATGTAACATGTGGATGTAGGTTGTTGAGACTACATCTAGGCATGTACTTAAACTATGCTTCTATGTCAAGGTCTGAGTGACCCATGCTCGTGGTTTGAGACCAATCGAGCTTACCATACTTCTTGTGTTCTTTATGACTTTGAGAGGAGAGTCCTTTATGGTTTTTTTGACTTGAAATTCCCTTCTCACATTGTGCATGTTTGAATTTTTTCATTTTCCCTCATTGTAGAATGAGATGGTTTATTTCTTGGGTAGAGGTGTGGAGTGGCTTCTTACATGGACCCCCTCTTGTAAGTGGCTGGTATAGGCCATATGAATGAGTCTTTAATAAGTGATAAAATAATAACTAAATTGAGGTTAAAACATATTGATAAGAGTAATTGGCTACTTGGCCACCCGAGGGTGTTGATATAAGGTAATTCAATGTTTGGCCATTTGAGGACGTAGATATCAGATACCATATTTACCCACCCGAGGGTGTTGTTCGAAGATACATTCAGATCTTTGTCATCTACTAACATCAATTGAAGAATTGATAGTACTTGTGCTACTGTGATCCAAGTAATGACACTCCACCTAGAGCCCTTGCACTATAGTATTGATAGCTTTGAGTAGTACCATGGGTGTACTGTGATTATTTGGTTTCTTGGTTGTATTTGGATATTGGTTCACATGTTGAGTGTTCTCCATTAATTACTATATTTTATACTTGTGTATTACATTGGATCATTGTATTGTCCTTGAATTACACATTTGATTAATGTGAGTATTAGCCACCTCCTGCTTATGTGTGTACCTTGTGTTTGTGGCCGAGTTACTATCTCCATGAGCATGGTGGGGTAGGCTCAAAGGTTCCACATGTTAGGGTGGCATTGCACTTTACCACTACTGGGGACCAATTTACAAGTGATGGGCTTCCTCCAGATATAGAGACTTCAAGCATTGAGTGCTCCATTCTATACTTACACTTAGGTCATGGTGGTATGTAATTATATGTTCTTGTTGATTATGCTATTAGAGTAGTTTCCTTTATATTTTATGATTTTGAGCTCTTGTGTGAGTATTTCCTCAATATGTGTAAATCTGGTGCTCCACAGTGTGGAGAAAGCTTTTATTTAGTTGTACATTGGTGTCAAAAAGCCTTCCCTATGTTTAAACAAAGTATGACCATATAATTTATCCTTTAAACCTATTTGCAGAAATCCATAGGCATTTTAGTGCATTTGAACACCAAAATGGCACATATGCAATGCACATTAGCACATAAGCCTATTTTTTAGCACATACGCCTCCTAGAGTAGCATATACAAGGCACAAATTAGCATATATGCTTATCAAAGTAGCACAAATTCCTTAAGTTTTAGTGCATATAGTTTAGCACATATGAAATAGTGAGAACTTATGGAGGGTTTGTCAGTAATGCAATTTCATTTTTGAATATCCTTTTTCCATGGGATATCTTCTATATATTCACAGTCAAAATTTGGATTCATTGCAATGTGTTTTTTTATCACTTTCCTTGTTTTAGGCTTAAATTGCATTTTGTAATTAAATTGTAACAAGGATGGATTAGCCTCCTTGATTGGCAACTGTTGATGAGGGTATGATCATGACTCATGAGGTCCGTGGATGAAGTTCGGTCTCTCACCTGATGTCTTGAACATATCTTCATCGTTCAAGCTTCTATTTCAGTTTATGTTGAAACCTTTGGTTATGTTTCTAGTATTCCGCTTGTGTACGATTGTGGTTTACCTTCTTGCATGGTTATATCTTTCTTAGACTTTATGGTTAAGTGATGCACTTATGTACATGATGTTTATTCCATTTCAAAAAAAAAATTAGTGCATATTTGACCCTATGTTTCCAAGGGTTCCTTTGTGGGGCATTACATTTGGTATCAGAGCCCATGTTCATACATTGGGATTTCTTGGTATATGTTGTCCACATAGTTGATGTTGTTGGCACATGAGTACACATGTGGTGGCATGAGCTAGTGGTAGCTTGTTGCTTGGGTGCCTAGGTGTAGCATTTATTGAGTGTTCTAGTAGAACCAAGCCAAGTAGAATGTGGTCGAGGAAGAGTAACTCCTGGATCTTTGCTCCCTTCATGGATGGATGATACCCCTATGTGAGAACCTATTCAAATAATTTTAGGCCATATGGTTGGTGTGTTGCTCTTGGGTTTGAATTTTTTTTGACCCTTGTTTGGTTGAGTGCGTGGATGCCTTGGTAACTATGGTTGTGTTTCTATTTGTTATATTATGATAGCTAATATGTGTATGTTGATTCTTGGTTGCATTGAATTCTTAGTACCCCACGAGTGGCTCACTTGCTACTATGACCCTCCTTGGTTAGAGTTATTGATTGGTGTCCATGAAAGGTCTTGATTGCCTAATGATTGAATCCTGATGTAGTGGTGTACTACATTTTGTGATTGTTACATTAATGTGAAAGTAAATAAAATGATTTGTGTTATATCTATTGATGTCTTATTTCTTGCATTGAAATGCGTTCCACTTGTAGAGAGATACTCATGAACCATGGTAATTATGAAAAGAGACATTCATTGGTAATGAGAGGTGAAATTATCAATTGTAATAAATCATTTGGGTTAATGACTTATGTCCCCAAATTGCATGGTTTCTTAATCTTGTGAGAAAATTGTGTGTTGTGGTTGTGAAGCATCTTGTAGAATTGTTCTATTAAATGGAATCATGTGTATTTAACATTTATTTCTTTGTAACCTTGCATCTACCTTGCATTGAGTGTAATAAGGCCAAAGTGACCATAGAGATTAATCACCACTTGTGTGATGTTGAGACTGTTACAATAATCTTGTGAGGTGGATTACACTGTATTATTACTGCCACTGTTGGTGACTCATGAGGTATTTTATGCATATCCCAGATGTGGAAAGAACATTTTTGGTTCTTACTCAAACATTCCTTGATCCACCATCATGTAATCCCTCTTGTGTGAATGAGTTGACCACCCCTTGGAGAGATCCAAGTTTCATTCTTCAACCTTGTGCATTTTTATCTTGTGGTTGTACTTACCCTCATGCATGTGTGTTATTGGTAATCTTGAGTTGTGCTTTCAGTATATGTTTTGGGGTTGTTCTTAGACCTCCTTCTGATGGATACCTTGCATAGTGGAATTATTTCATTGTATGGAAAAGGGTAAAGGAATTTGAATTGAGAAAATATATTGTTACCTTTATTAGAAGCATAGTGATACATATGATTGATATCTTAGATAGTTCAGTGTTTGGTGTGTATGGGTATGTTCTCTAATTTTGTTGAGACATTGTATTCCTCAGTACCATGTGGCAGTTACTCCCTCTTATGTGGCTAATATTGGTCACAATGTTTTGTGAATGCATTTCATGATTGGTGATTTAATTTTTTATTGGTTAATTATTCCACGTGTCGTGTGGGCTAGCATTGAATTTTTTTTATTTCTTATGCTTGTACTAGTCACCAAAACTTCTTTATCTATCTATTTGTGGCATTCGTCATGATTGATTTATTGTTGAGTTGCACGCATTTTTGGTATTTACTATTGGAATTGATGATTCCCCCATTTGGTTTTCCTCTTTTAGTATCATGGTGACTATTTTGAATGCTTGGTATTGTTTCCCTGTCTTATATTTTGTGACTCTATCATGTTTAATGCGGAGCTCAGATAGTACGCGCAAGGGAGAAAATTGTAGAGAACATACTATATTGTACTTGTTGAGTAATTGTAAAGATGATAATTAGAATGTCTTTTATTTAAATTATTAGAAAACCTTGTTTTGTACATGAAAAGAAGTGCAAGTTGTCAATAATGTATAGACATGTTAGCATTAATAAATTTAAAGATGTACGAAACTATAAATCTTCCAATATATGGATGTAGTAGCTATAATGTGTTATTTTTGAGTAAATGTATACTATGTCAATGATATTATAAATCTCATGATCCTTTTTGTAAATTATTAAGAGATGAATAGTTGATTTCGGTAGAATTCCATTTGTGCAATAGTTAGAATCATGATATAATGATATTTATGTATGTCAATGTGTTTCTTGTGTGATCTTGGTTGAGCTTGAATACTTGCAATGGTTTATGGCGTGTATGCTTATTGTGATTCCAGTTTTCTCCCATGTTATGATTTGGAGATCTTGAGTGTTTCCTTTCTTGGAATTGTTTATTTTTGGATGGTTAGGTGTGACTTAGTTCACCTGTGAGATTTAACCCTGAGTGTGGTTCTTGAGACCATACCTTACCTTTGTGTGTTCCTCTTTTAGAGTGATTGTGGAGGTGTTTGATGCACCACTATTTTGTTTATTGTTGCTAGTGAGTGTTTTTTGGGTCGGCTTATGTTGTGGGTTCTCCAACTCATATTTTGGCTGGTGTAGTGTGGGGATAGAGAGATTCTTATTTTCCATGCTTTGACACTCCCTTAGCTATACCTCTTTATGATTATTTATACAGTATTATATTAGTTATGTTATTCCCTCTTGGAGAGACTCCATTTTGGAGATGAGGTTGCCAGAAGATTGTTGGTAGTGTGTTATTCCTAGATTTAGGCTAGAAGGATAGTTTCTGTGGGTATATCTTACCATCCTTAGCTTGGTTATGGATTCGAGTGTAGGATTATTTTTAACTTTTGGTTTTTTTATCTCATTATTGAAGGTGAGACCATGGTCTAGTTAGGTTAAGTGACTCTAGCTTCATCTATACTTGAGCTCTCGATGTTAGGGAAATCATGTTACTCTTATGCTTGGTGTTTATTTGGCTTTTGATTATCCCTTCAGGTGAAAGGAGTGCACTATTGAGCCTCTATAGAATGAGTTCTCTTGGATGTGAAAGGATATCATTTTTTGTTTGTACCTTTTGGTATCTTGAGTTGGATGTAGTATCCCTTAGAGAACTACAATTTTGGTTAGAGGATCCTTCCTCCTTCTGATTCTTGGTTGCATTAGTGAGACTTTGGTTAGTGTAAGATCTAAAATTGGTGTTGAACATGGGGTCTTCTAGATGATAGGAATTGCACATGAAAAGAGACCCTAAGTAAAATTTTAGTCTAATACACTTAATTATTATGATAAATAATTGAGAATACTTGTAAAGAAATAAGGAGTAAAATTCCTACCTCATATCATAGCAAATCTGAAGAATGTTTTTTTTCTGGGGTCTATGCTTTGTTTCTGGAAAATCTGAAGTATGATCTGGAACTGAAATGTAGAGACAAACAAAACCCAAAAATATTTTTCCATTCTGACACCATATTATGAAAAAGGTCAACCTTGATCCACTAATCTCATCCCTAACCCAATAATCTCAACCCTGACCTGTACTGCCTCGACAAAAAATCTATTTTTAGATCCTGATAGTTTGCTGAAAAGGGTATCCAAATCTAGTCTCAGATCCGCTGTCCTGTACCTGTAACTCCAAAAAACAACACCTACAAATATATGAAAAGAGGGTTTTGGGGTGGCTATATAGGGTTTTGCCTTAGTCAAACCCCCGTTTTGGTGATCTCCACCTCCATGAATAGCCAAATATAGAATGTATGTATGTGTGTGTTTGCTCTTTGAAAAGAGTCTTTGAACATGCAATATCAAGATCTAATCTTTAATCCTAACATAACATGGAAATGAGAAAGCAATGCATAGATTTGAATATGATAAAGAAAGAATACCAAGCCCCCAAGGCTAAATTACTCCTACCAATTCACAATCCATAATTTCTACCCCATGATAATGTCCTTTTGAATGCTTGAATGTTGAGAGTGGTAGATTTAATGGAAAAGAGCACCTTCTTGCTTCAATGAAGATATACAATAGCTTGTCCACAAAAATTATTGAATGTATCAACATGTCCTCATAGATTTGTCCTTATATATCATCCTCTTGTTTATTTGCATCATCATTGCATCATGACATTCTCTCGATTTCATTTCATGACCAAATGAAGGCAAAAGAGAGTGTTTATATAGAGATCTCAATATAGGTGTCCTAGGGCAATGCGAGGGACCCAATTTAAAATTTCACCTTGAATTATGGTTCAATCACAATCACCAACCAAGGAGGTAGTGAATTAAATTAGATATCAGAGAAAACACTTCTGCATCCAAACCTGAGGACCTATTTTAAGTTTAGAACCCCGATAAGCTCCGGAATTGAAAGCGAGGACCAACACTTGACAGAGGTCTATGTTGACCTCACCCTTGACCTAGGTAAAGGTTGAACTTGCCCCTAACCTAGGTCAAGGTCAACCTTGACCCTGACCTAGGTCAGGGTCAAACTCAACCCTAACCTGAGGTTCCAGGTA
>MU223431.1:2310585-2328907 GCA_018584345.1 Thuja plicata | reverse complement strand
CACATAAGACAAAAAGTGTTTTTTCCTTTTTTTATAAAATAAGAATAATGCTTTATTTGTGCAACATAGGATAAGAAGAAAAGTGAGGATTTTTTATTTAAATAAAAGAGGAGGAAATTCCTTTTAAGTAAATAAAGGCTTAGGATAAAGTGATTTTATTATTTAATTAAAAGAGATTTTTAATTAATTAAAAGAGAACATGTTCTCTTAATTAAATAATATTTTTATATTTATTTTTTCTCTTTTAAATTAAATAAGGCTCAAACCTTAGGAAATATTGAATTGATTATGATTTGATCAAGGAAATTGATATTGTTGATATTTGAAAATATTGATTTAGGGATTTGATAAATTGAGAAATGGGGCCCAAAGTCTAGGTGACCATTTTAGGGTGCATACAGTTATTAGTATCTTTGCTGACATTTCCCATGACTGTATGGAGATCTACATGGACAAATTTACAACTTA
The DNA here is from genome assembly GCA_018584345.1 of Thuja plicata. Classification (NCBI taxonomy): domain Eukaryota; kingdom Viridiplantae; phylum Streptophyta; class Pinopsida; order Cupressales; family Cupressaceae; genus Thuja; species Thuja plicata. The sequence continues at coordinate 2,328,439 of MU223431.1, read as the reverse complement.
TGGGGAAACATATGAGGAAGCATTGATGAATCCAAAAAAAGTCCTCACCAGATGCAAAGAACATAACCTATCTTTGAACATTGAGAAGTGCTTTATGATGATGTAGGAAGGAGTAGTACTTGGTCACTTTATTTATGCTCTCAGCATTCAAGTGGACCCGGCCAAAATTGAGGTCATTGTGAATCTGCCTACCCCAGCTAAACAAAAGGATGTCAGAAGCTTCCTTGGTCATGCTAGGTACTATAGAAGATTCAATAAGAACTTCAGTAAGATGGCTAGCCCCATGTATTCATTACTCACTAAAGATGTTGAGTTTGTCTAGACACTAGATTGTGAAGCAGCTTTCCTACAACTAAAGTCTGTACTTACTCAGGCACCAGTTCTTTGAGGTCCTAATTGGGAACTTCCATTCCACATACATACAGATGCCTCTAATCATGTTCTTGGAGCCGTTCTTGGACAAAAGGAAGGTACACTAGAACATGTCATTTACTTTGTTAGCAAAAATCTACAGGGAACTGAGTTGAACTACACAGTAACCGAAAAGGAGCTATTGGCTGTTATCTATGCTCTGAATAAATTCTACCATTATGTCACTGGCTATCAAATCTTTGTGCATATGGACCATGTAGCTATTAAGTATTTGGCTAACAAGCCTACCATAACTGGAAGGTTGGCCAGGTGGTTGTTTCTGCTACAAGACTTTGATATTACCATCATAGATAAGCCAGGAAAATAAAATGTGGTGGCAGATTTTCTCTCCCACCTGCAGAATGCAGATGAACCCTTGTCAATCGATGACAGCTTTCCTGATGACCACTTGTTCTCCATTGCAGAAAAAACACCCTAGTATGCCAATATTGCTAACTATCTGGTTTCACAAAAGGTACCTCCACACTTCTCTCCAAAGGAAAAGTGGTTACTAATAGAGAAAACTTTCAACTTTTCTTGGATTGTTCATTGTTTATTCTATACTGGCCTCGACCAAGTATTGAGAAGATGAATTCATGAGGATGAAACTTATGACATCCTCTGGGCTTGTCATGATGAGCCCTATGGAGGGCATTTTTCTACCAAAAGGATAGTCATGAAGGTACTGAACACTAGTTACTATTGGCCATCCCTTTACAAGGATTCAACAAATTACACCAGAAAATGTGATCGCTGCTAGTGGATGGGGCGGCCTACCAAATCTGATGAAATGCCACTCTTTCCTCAGGTTGTAGTGACTCCATTTGATAAGTGGGGAATCTATTTTGTTGGTCCCATCACTCTTGCATCAGATGACAATCAGTACATACTTGTATGTACTGATTATGTAACCAAATGGATAGAGGTTAGAGCCATGAAGCATGCGAGAGACAAAAGAGTTGCACAGTTCCTGTATGAGGAGATATTTACACACTATGGTGTACCTTTTGAGTTAGTCACTGATCAAGGAACTCAATTTACGTCCACATTTATTACTGCTATGATGAACAAGTACAAAATCCACCACTGCAAATCAAGTCCCTATCACCCATAGGCGAATAGTCAGGCATAGATTACTAATAGGGAGATAGAAGCTATCCTCACGAAGATAGTACAATTGCAAAAGAAAGATTGGATCAGTCATCTTCAAGAGGTAGTATGGGCCTACTGCACTACATGGAAAACCACAACAAGGTTCACTCCTTTTGAGTTGGTATATGGAAAGACAGCTGTGATGTTGATTGAGTTTGAACATAAAACATTACGGATGACATTATAGCTAAACATTGATCTTACTGAGGCACAACATGATAGGATCCTATAGCTTGACCAGCTAGATGAGATCAGGAAGGCAACCATGTAGCACACAAATTTGGTTCAGACACAACGAAAAAAAGGGCATGAATCTCACATCATTTCCAAACAGTTTGCTCCTAGTGACTGGGCTCTTTTGTATGACTCAAGATTCCAAGAAAACCAAGGTAAGCTTACAAATTGTTGGCTTGGCCCCTATGAGATTATTCATGTTTATTCTAACAGAGCCATTAAGCTCTCTAATATTGACCCTATACATTTTAAGTTACTGATAAATGGTCATAGGCTCCACCTATACCATAAACCACAGACAAAGGCCAATTTCCTGCGACAGTTTTAGATTTCTCCTGCAACCGCTGAACCTCCTATAGCTGAAGAACCCCCTCCTCCTTCTGAAGATCCTCCTATAGCTGATGAACCTCCTCCAACTAAAGATCCTCCTATAGCCAATGAACCTCTTTTGACTGAGGGCATTCCTGCAGCCACCCAGCGTAACTATTAACTCCGGTCATCTCTTTGAAAATTTCCCGCATGCAATCATAATAAAATTTTTGTTTCCCACAAAAATCTCTTTTCCATAATAAAACATCATTCCATCCACTTTTTCATTATCTTTATCTACCATCCACACATATATGTCATCTCATTATTACGCCAGCTCAGTTTCCTTTTCCATCTATTACTCTGCCAACGTCATCAAATCTTTTTGGATTTGGGCATTTAATGGTATAATATTCTCAGGTACACATTACTTTATTGTCCCCAAAAGTTTTTTATTTCATTTAATATGATTATGACACATTGTACTTAATAGAGTGATTCATTCCTGATTTTGGCATACATTTCCACGCAAGTGAGGACACTTGTAATCTTTTCGTAGGGGTAGTAAATAGGGTTTTGTGAAAAATAAACAAAATTTCCCATCAGCTCAAAACTTGTGTCATTTCTAAATCAGCTATCATAATTACCAATCTTTGTCATTACTAGTTTTCTACCTAGATTGTACTAAGACGTCATATCAAAACTTGTGATTTGACAAACCCTGTGTGTCAACTGTCAAAACCAACCCTGCCTTTAACTCAATTTTTTCAGCTTACTTTCACATCATTATTTCAAAGAAAAAATATTCTGTTGTGTCTTGTTCGAAACTTCTAGAAAAACTTTCATTTCAATTCTGGGTACATCATAGCAATTTTTCAATAAACAGAGAGAAGATTATCAGTGGAAGCAAAGGGATTTTGGAGTTTTTCAGACATTGTGGACATAAATCACCTAGTATTACTAGAAGACCAGGACAACATTCAGGTCTTTAATAGAGTAGATTGGCTCACCTATTTTGTTATGTTAAATAGGTATGACAAAGATACGACACTAGAATTTTTGAGAACATACAGAAAAGGAATTGTGTATGTTAAGGGGTTACAAATTGAAGTGTCAAAAGAACAGATTGTAGAAGTTTCTAGATTTCCATCTATAGGTGCAGTATTTCCACATGGGCATGACACATGAATAGCAAGAGAAAAATTTGTGTTACCCGCAGATGCCCCAATGGATTATAGTAAACAAGGAGTCAAACTGACATCTCTTCCCGGAAAATTTCCTCAGTTAGTCTTTCATGTCATAAGGTACATTACCTGTGAAGGTCATTTTTCCTTCCTACATGCAGTTCACTTTAAATTGTTGAGCCACTTACGACATAACCATTTAGTGAATCTTCCAAATTTTCTTTTCGCCCTTTTGAATCAAAATGTTGAGGAAGTACAAAAGGGGAGGTCGAACGCAGTGACCCACCATGGCTTAATTAATCTATTGGTGGAAAGGTCACTAAGGGATGTCTCGACCATGACTTGGGAGAGGTTCATTGAGGCACCTCATATTGATTTGTGTACAGAAGGGCCACGGCCTGAGAATCAAGAAGAATGGGGCAATAACCCTAATGAGGAAGAAGAATCGGGTAAACAAGATGAGCCCTTGAATACTTCTTCCCCTTCAGGGGTTCATGAGGAAAATGTGCCCTTTGGTCATCCAAACCCTACTTTAGGGAGCGGAGAAATTGAGACTCCCACAATTTCTCAGCAAAAGGATAAAAAGGGTAAAGGAAAAGCAAAATTACTAGAATATATAAGCTGAGATATTCTTGTATCTACTGTTTTTCCTACGACCATGCCTACAAAGAAAAGGAAACTTTCACAAAATCAATTTGTAGCCTCTACAGATACCCCATTACATAGAAGTGTTCATTTGAACACCACCCAGAAGACACAAGTTCCCCTGTGGCGGCTGATGATTCTCATATCTTCTCAGAGGAACCCCTATAGGAACAACCGCAGACAGACTATCCTATTGCCAAATGCCAAAGTATGGTGGACAAGGATCCTGTAGCCGTTAATGTCATCCCAGAAGTAGCATGTGAGGTAGAACCTCAAATTTCTAGAGGATAATCTTCTCCTCCATAGGATGGCATTCACGGGGAAATACCCCTTGTTCCAGAAAATATTCCAGGTTGTCTAAAGAAAGAAGAGGACCCACAAGTAGTCAGGGCTGTCCCACATCAGCAACCTAAGAAGGTAACTATTCACTCTCTATCGGTTGATTATTTCAATGCAATGCAATATCAAAAATTGATATGGGAACTAGAAAAGACAAAGTTAAGGAGGGAAATTGAAAGGAAACAACAAGAAATTGAGTTTCTATAGAACAAGGTAAATAACATTGTAGATTTAATTCCAAAATTAATAGAATGCAGGACACCGCCACGGGTTTATGCCCTATGCCTCAAAGAGTAGTTTTTTCTATTTAAATTAATGAGAATCCTTCAGGATGTCAGCTCAAGTATAGAAACCCCACATGAATTTGTGGCTGCTTACAACACATCACCATATTATGCTCAGAATTTGCTGTGTGAATTATACCTACATAATTATGTTGTCCCTTCTAATACTGACTAGAACCCCCTTCTGTTTATTGGAGATATACATTTGTCAGCTCTTGTTTCCTAGATTCAAAATGAGATAAACTATGGTGAAAAATCACATAAGTAAATTTTTTTGGAAAAATCCATTTCCCTACCTCTACGTCTGGAAAGTCGGTCACCACGACGGCTTTACTATGACTGGATGCAAATTGTGTATGGATTTCATGATTTTGCACTGAGGAAATGGAGTATGAAAATCCATGTGGAAGTATTCTCAGCTTTTGAAAAATTGTCATTATCAGATGGAGACAAGGCAACTACAGGGTTAAAACAGAGATGGGAAAGACTTACTTTGGCACTTAAGAAGGTAGAGCCACATAGTCTGATTAACTTATGTGCTACAATGTAGAATTTTAATTGGTATATATGCCAAGGAAGACAACAAAGCCTTGAGATTTGGTTGCTTCTCACTTTCCAGCCTCCCCTACTCTTATGGCCATTATACAGTTGCATAGATGATAAAATAGATGAGCAACAGGAATTGGGTAGACGGGTAAAGATGGAGTGCACAAATGGGTTCTACTAGCGCGTTGGCACCACCATGGTTGGAGAAACATAGGAAGGAGACCTCTAGGTTCTTGCTAAAATTTGGAATGTCTCAGTGCCTGAGGACCAACACTAGTCTTCGTAGGGGGAAGAATGATGGGCCATTTTAATGGCATCTTTTATATACCTTAGGAGGACTTTTTTCTAGGACCTTTCTTATGTTTTCTGTTATTATTCCAAGAATTTATGCTCTGAAACTGTTATTATGTGATAGTCAATCACTGAACCTATGCCATAGACATATGCTACTTAATCTATTTTATCAGGATGAATATGCTCTATTTTGTTGCTATGAACTCGTGATCATACTTTATGAATGAATTCACTGTTTGGAAAATAGATAATGTTTGTATTTTGAATAAATGCCATGAATTCTTTTATCTTAATGGTGTTAATGCAACCCATTGAATTAGAAACTAACATCTGATTCAGATGAGCATGTCTTTGTGCTGGTCACTTGATGCGGTCCTGCAGCAAACGCGCATGGATGAAACATCGGCACAACAGTGGTGGAAGTTTTCCAAATTGATCCAGGTGGAGAAAATTGAGCACAGACTTGGAAAAGTGCAATAATTTATTTGATGAAATCTAGGAGAGAGTGGGAAGTTGGACCTGTTATCTATACAGTTCCTTCCTCTTTTCTTGACCGATTCTATTTCCTGCTTTCTAGTTTTCCTTTCTGTTAGATAGTTGTAATAAAAGCTCGGCCTTTTCTTAGGGCATTTGGAGTTTAGTGGTTAGATGTTTTTCCCTTTAAATAAATCCCTTCTCCTACATGAGAAGGAGGGTGGTAGTATTGATATAGTTGCATTCTGTTATTTTGTAGAAAAGAATTCGTGTACTCTTTTATTCAAGTTAATAAGCAAATGAAGTTTTGAGTTCAGTACTGTGTAATTGAGTATTCTGGGTACTCACCCAAGGGGGCCCACTTGGTGAGGAATCTATAGTTTAGATTCATTCTAGTTAGTTCCTTTTTCCTGCATTTTTGATATTTCAAATCCTATGCTGAACAACTCCTACAACCAAAACCACATAACAGCTACCACTTCCTGCGGCCAAGTGACAGAGTAACTAAAGCATTTTAGTTGTTTGTGTGCATTCTTTCATCTTGCTAGAAGCCTTCATTGCCATCATTTATTTTAAAAGTATTTAATTCCACAGCATTAGTTTAGATTTCCTTTAAGTATTCATTTCATGCAGCAATAGTATAGTTTCCTTTCGAAAGCATTTATTTCCTGCAGCCATAGAGTAGTTCTTTTCCAACATTTATTTCCTGCAGCAATTATAGAAAGATTCGTTGAAGAAGTGCTTGGTGCATATATTTTTTTGGTCTATTTCAAGTAACACATCCCTGGGTTTGACATATTAAATGAGTTTATTATAAAGTGGATGAAGTGCTTGGTTGGATGTCCAATCCCCAAGTTAAAATGATTATTCCTAGTTTTTGAATCTTTATAGCAAGCGATCAGTAATTAAATTATATAATTGACTAAGGTACATATTGTTAGAATAACTAGAGAGAGAGGGGGGGTGAATCAGTGGCCTAAAAAATATTCCAATAAATCAACCCAAAAACTTAGTACCACAATATTAAGTCTCTAGTTATCTTCAGTCCTACAAGATGAATGCCTTCAAACAATCTTAACAAATAACTACTGCTTGGAGTTCACTGTTAAACTTTACTCTTACTTTTTACCGATTAGCATTCTTTTATTTATGAAAAATAGTAAATTTATTAGTGTATACCAATCAATCGAGATTAGTTATGTGTAATGAAAAACACTAAAATAATGACTCATAAACACATTGACACATGGATTTTTAACATGGAAACCCTATTAAGGGAAAACCACTTGGGACCGGTAACCCAAAATTTTCACTCTTCTGAAGTGAGCTCGGTGAAGAGCCAACCCTGTTAAAAATTACAAACACACTATTAAGTGTGACCTTGATAGAGGATTTAAATAGAATAGTTTGTCACTTGATATCTGGAATCTCTATGCTACCTTCTATGACCAAACCCTAGTTTATCAAATGGTATTTGGCATCTCATGCTATCTTCATGATCAAAATTTTTGATACTCCTTGGGATGTATCTCAATATAGAAAGGATTGTTAAGTCCTACTCGGTTAAGAGACTTTATGATCCAATGGTTAAATTGAAATAGTAAATGATCTGTTCACATATACAACTATACTTTGCAGATTTTTAGATCTATTGTAAGATCATAATACCTTTCTGATCAATATATCTTTTCAATTCCTTTTCTCCACTTCTTTATGCTCAGTGATGTTGTGCTTCTCTGTTGCTTGGTGTCCACATAAATCTTTAGCTCTTTCCTCAGCTTGATTGATCAGGATTGTATGAAGTTATTCTTCAACGGTTTCTCTCCAACATCCTCTTTCTCTCCAACATCCTCTTTCTCTATTCACTTCTCTAATTCATAATAAATTAGATTTTCTCTTTATAGACATGATATCACCATTTCTAATTCTTTGACTTTCTTGTTCTGCATCTCCATTGGGGTTGTCTGTTCGTCGAGGTTGACTGTCTATCAAGCATCACTATGAAGTTCTACTCGTCGGTAATGCTTGTCTAGTTTCTTGCTCAGGCATCACTGTGACTTTACTTTCGGGTTTCTCTATCTGTCAGGTTCCACTAATCATCGATATTTGTAGTCACTTAGTGAATACTGATCTTTTATGCATTACTGAAAGAATAATATTTATCTTTCTAATTCTCTAAAGTCTTTGACACTTTGTATATATAACCGATTAGATTATATCAAGTTGACATCAATGACAATACAATCTATTAACTAACTTAATGTCTTGCATTATCTTTCAACATTTCGGTGCTCAAATTAACATATTCAAACATTCAACCAATTATGGTTCATCAATCTCTCCCTTTGGCATTGATGGAAACACACTACATTATCACACTATATTATTTCTAATACAATCTGAAATATATCAAGTTTGTATTTCATCAATCTCTCTCATATCTTTTGTTCTATAACCAATACAAATGTCTGGCTCTCAGTAAGCTCATATAGCTTCGATTTGTTTCTTGCAGAGTGTCTTCTTCAATCTTCAATCCCTTTACTGGATAAATGTATCAATTTCTAATTTTGTTTCTGATATGTGCTCTTCCTTGACTGTTCCTCTCCTTGATCATCTCTTTTTCCTTTGACAAAAATCTCACCTTTAGTATGTATTCTCTCCCCCATGTTACTTCTCTCCCTTTGATGGATATTTCATATGTAATCTCTCCCTTTAGATAATGATTAACTCTCCCTATGAATTCTTAGGAACTTCTCTCCATGGATAATGAATGGATAATGATATAATCTCTTCCTTTGACAACAATGCCAAACAATTATTCCATCCTTTTTATAATATACTCCTTGAATTTCCCTATCCATCAGCAATATAGTGACTCTGTATTAGCCAAAATTATCTCTGGTGTTCAGTGCAGATTTGTACCTTGCTGTGTATAGATGAATCTTTGCAGTCCATATTTCTTTCTTGCATCAACATGAATGATCTTCTGATAGTGTGTAGGCTGATGCAGCCTCCTAGTCAGCTTACTGACCAATAGACAAGGGTTGGACCCCTAGTCTCTGTCTCAGATAACCAAATGTATCTTTTGGTAATGGCTTGGTAAATATGTTAGCTAAATGTTCCTTGGATTAAACATATTCTAGTATCACTTCTTTTTCTTTCACTTGTTCTCTTAAGTAATCATACTTGATTTCTATATGCTTAGTCTTAGCATGGATGAATAGATTCTTAGAGATATCAATTGCACTATTATTATAACAGTAGATAATCACTAGTTCAAGAATCTTCATATTCATACCTTCCAACAACTATTTAATCCATGAAATATTGGAGCAATTTGCAGCAGTAGCCACATATTTTGCTTCTGCAGTAGGCTGTGAGATGCATCCTTTCTTCTTGCTGATCCATGTGACAAGTCTGTCACCCATGAAGAATTCTCCTCCAGTTGTGCTCTTTTGGTCATCTATGTTTCCATCCCAATCAACATCTATATAGACTTGAAGCTCAAATTTTACTTCTCTTTTATACCATAATCCATAGTCCTCGGTGTTCTTTAGATATCTCAGAATTCTCTTGATAGCAGTCATGTGTGATTCTTTGGTATTAGTAGAGAATCTTGTAACTATTCCAACTGCATGTGCTATATCTGTTTTGGTATGAACAACATACATTAAGTTTTCAATCAATGATCTATACAAGATCTGATTTACCTCATTTAATTTGTCTTCTTTTGTTAGATTACATCCGGTTGCCATAAGTGTTCCAACTGGCTTGGAATCTTCCATCTTGAATATCTTCAGCACTTCCTTGATGTATTTGGACTGAGTGATATATATGCCTCCATCTTGTTGAAGAATATATAGACCAAGAAAGAATTTGATCTCCCCAAACATAGACATTTCAAACTCTTTCCTCATTTCATTAGAAAAGGATTTACATAACATTTCATTTCCCCCAAATATGATATCATCAACAAATATTTCAACAATTAGAATATTACAATCGGTATCTTCTTTTAAGTACAGATTACATATTTTCACTTGTTCTTACAAATTCAATGATTATGAGATAGGAGTGAATTCTTTCATTCCAGGCTCTAGGTGCTTGTTTCAATCCATTCAAGGATTTATGTAGTCTACATACCATGTTTCTCTTGTCTAGATCAACAAACCCTTCTGGTTGTTCAACGTATACTTCTTCCAGTATTCCATGTAGGAATGCAGATTTGACATCCATTTGGTATACCTTGAATCCTTTGAATGCAGCATAAGCAAGTAAGATTCTTACTCCTTCTAGTCTAGAAATAGGTGCAAAGGTTTCACCATAATCAATACCTTCTTCTTGTGCGTACCCCTTGCATACTAATCTTGCTTTATTTCTTGTGAATTCTCCATTCTCATTCATCTTGTTTCTGAATATCCATTTAGTATCGATGACATTCTTATTATCTGGTCTTGATACTAGTGTCCATGTCATGTTCTTATCAATCTATTCTATTTTTTCATTCATATCACTGATCCATTCCTCATTTTCAAGTGCAGTATTAACAGATTTTGGCTCAAAATACCAAAGTAAACATCTAGTTTTTAGTGACTTACTTCTTGTTCTCATTACAGCCTTCTTGTCTCCTATGATATGATCCTATGGATGATGTTTTCTGACATACTTGGAAAGTTTTGGTTCTTCTCTTTGTCCATCATTCTGATCATTATCTTGACCTTCACTCTGATCTCCATCATTCGTAACATCATCTTGAGTATTTTCCTAATTTTTGGTAATTGCAGCCTGATGCTCGGGTGCACTGTTCTGTTGCTCAGGAGCGATACACTGTTGCTCAGGTAGAGTGTCAGGTTGTTCAGTGTAAACAAACCTATTGTAGTCTTTTGGTTGTTTTCTTCTTTTTTTATCATTCTTTTCTGCAAATTCATCTATTCTTACATTTGCACTTTCAATGATCTTGTTGGAGGACTTGTTAAGAATTTTATAAGCCTTGCTTTTGGTGGAATACCCTAGAAAGATACCTTCATCAATTTTGGAGTCAAGCTTTCCATTTCTTTCATCTTTCAAAATATAACATTGACTACCAAAAATTTTGAAGTAACTTACATTGGGTGTGTAACCATACCATAGCTCATAGGGTGTCTTCTTTGTGTCCTTCAATTGTACTCTGTTCAATGTGTAGACAACATTATTGACAGCTTCCCTCCAGAAAGTTTGAGTAATGATTTTCTCAATCATCAGTGTTCTTTCACAATCAACAACTGATATGTTTCTCCTTTCAACAATTCCATTTTGTTGTGGTGTTCTTGGTGCAGAAACATGTCTTTTAATTCCATGCTCATTGCAATAGTTAGTGAATTCATCAGATACAAATTCCCCTCCTCTAACTGATCTTAATTATTTCAATTCCTTACGACTTTTTTTTTCTACCATAGCCTTATACCATTTAAACATCTTGAATGCTTCTGATTTATCTTTTAAGAACATAACTGTCATCAATCTAGAATAATCATCTACAAAGAGAATGAAATACCTATCACCATAGTAACTCTTTGTCCTCATGGGTCCACATAAATCAGTATGGACTAATTCTAGAATAGCATTAGATGTATAGGCTTTACTCTTGAAACTAGACTTTGTCATCTTACCTTTTTGACAATTCTTGCACATGATATGCTTGGGCTTTGACATGCTCGGTGAGCCTCTTACTCTTCTTTTATTGCTTATCTTTATCATGTTGTCAAAATTCACATGGCATAGTCTTTTATGCCACAACCATATGTCTTCTCTTCTAACCAATAAAGAAGTGGTGTTAATGTCCTCAAGATAGAAAATGTTACATTTTGTCTGTTCATCAGTTCCGATCAACCTTCCTTATTCATTGAAGATATTTGGATTTTTTATTTTCAAATGCTACTCGGTGACCTGTGTTATTTAGCTGTGAAAAACTCAATAGATTATAATTAAGCCCTTTTACCTAGTAATAATTTTCACATTTGATCAGGTTATTCAACATTATGATTCCTTTACCTTCAATTGGACAAGGTGTGTCATTACCCATTCTTACTGATCCACCATTATAGTATTCAAAAGTGTCAAAATTTTGTTTATCATCAGTCATGTGGTGAGTGCAGCCACTATCTATAATCCATACATCATTCTTACTAACCTTAGATATGATTGCAGTCTCTACATACCTTTCTTCTTTGTCTGAATCATCCTTCATGGCTATAAATACCATCTCAATGTCTTCATCAGATTTAGTGTCACTATCATCAATTCTGTTCTCAACTAGGTAACAAGATTTCTTTCCTTTGTCCTTGTAGTCTCGGGTATCTCTTCTGTCAGATTGTCGGTTGCTTCGGTAATCTCTATTATCACTTTGATCAAACTTCTTTTCATATTTTATGTCATTACTTATGTCATATTTTCTTATGTTAGGACATCTTACAACAAAGTGTCCAACCTCTTTACAATTAAAACATACAAGTGGTAATTTACCTTTGTATCTATCTTTGCCTCTCTGCAATCTTCTTGCCATTAGTGCTTCAATCTCATCAAGTCCTTGGTCATAACTATCACTTTCACTATCATTTCTAATAGTGTGTCTATGACTTGACTTACTTATTTTTAAAGAAGATTTGAATGCAGATTCTATAGATGGTAAGAAACTATTTTTAAATTTATTTATCTCAAATGAAATCAGTTTATCAATCAGACTATCTAGAGTAACAATATTGTTTGTAACTGCTCTCATTTCTTGTATAGCAGATACTCTAATAGCATATAAAGGTAGTATGGTTCTTAGGATTTTACTTACCACTGTCTCTTCTTCAAGTACACCTCCAACTCCTTGGATAACATTGAATACCTCTTTGATTTTGCAGCTATACTGAGTGATATTTTCTCCTTCTTTCATCCTTGGTTCATCAAACCTCCCTCTTAGACTTTCTCCCTTGGCTCTTAGTATAGCAGCATATCCTCCATGTACTAGCTTCAATTTATCCCATATTTTTTTTGCAGAGGTGCAGGTTTTGACATCTTCAAACTTAGCATCGGAGAGTGAGGAAGCAAGCTCTATCATCATGAAATTATGCTCATACTTTTCTCTCAATTTCTCAAGTGTGTGAGGTCATGTAGGCAACACATATTCAGTATCTAGGTGTTGATTAACATCATTACCAATACCTGATAGGTGAAGTCTTATTCTACTTTTTAATGATGCAAAGTTGTCTTTATTCAACTTGGGCACATCTCGTTTGTTCATCTTGTGATCTTTTTCTTAAGATGTTAAACTCCCTTTCTAAGTACACAAGCTTTGATACCAATCATTAGAATAGCTGAGAGGGGGGGTGAATCAGTGGGCTAAAAATTATTCCAATAAATCAACCCAAAAAATTAGTACCACAATACTAAGCCTCTAGTTATCTTCAGTCCTACAAGATGAATGCCTTCAAACAATCTTAAAAAATAACTACTTCTCATAGTTCACTTTTAAACCTTATTCTTACTATTTACCGATTAGCAGTCTTTCATTTATCAAAAAATAGTAAATTGCTTAGTGTATACCGATCAATCTAGATTAGTTGTGTGTAATGAAAAATACTAAAGTAATGACTCATAAACACATTGACACATGGCTTTTTAATGTGGAAACCTTGTTAAGGGAAAGAACACTTGGGACCGGTAACCCAAAATTTTCACTCTTTGAAAGTGAGCTCGGTGAAGAGCCAACCCTGTTAAAGGTTACAAACACACTGTTAGGTGTGACCTTGTTAGAGGATTTAAATAGAATAGTTTGTCACTTGATATCTGGCATCTCTAGTCTACCTTCTATGACCAAACCCTGGTTTATCAAATGGTATATGACATCTCATGCTATCTTCATGATAAAACTTTTTGACTCCTTTGGATGTATCTCAATATTGAAAGGATTGTTAAGTCCTATTTGGTTAAGATACTTTCTAATCCAATGGTTAAATTGAAACAGTAAATGATTTGTTCACATATACAACTATACTTTACAGATTTTCAGATCTATTGTAAGCTCATAATACCTTTCTAATCAATATATCTTTTCAATACCTTTTCTCCACTTCTTTCTTCTCGGTGATGTTGTGCTTCTCTATTGATCGGTGTCAACAAAAAGCTTTAGCTCTTTCCTCAACTTGATTGTTCAGGAGTGTATAAACTTGTTCTTCATCAATTTCTCTCCAGCATCCTCTTTCTCTAATCACTCCCCTAATTCATAATGAATTAGATTTTCTCTTTATAGACATGATATCACCATTTCTAAGTCTTTGAATTTCTTTTTCTTAGCGTGATCCACAATTCTAGCCATTCTTGATTTAAAGCATTTACTCATGTTTTATCTCATAGATATCTTCATACCAACTGTAATAAAACAAATTTAAATCTTTCCCTTATCTCTGGCTTTAACTTGTCATTGAAAACAATGTTAAAAACCAATTATCTTTGTCTTTTCACTCTTTCCAGCTAAGTATTTTGTCATTTTTGAACTTTAGTTCCTTTCGGTGTTTAACTCTTTGATAGCTTCGGTCAAAACTTCAGTTCTCCTCGGGCATCTCCATCGGGGTTGTCTGTCTGTCAGGCATCACTGTGAAGTTCTACTTATCGGTAATGCTTGTGATTCTTCTCATCGGTAATTCTTGTAAGGTTTCTTGTTTGAGCATCACTGTGACTTTAATTTTGGGTTTCTCTTTTCGTCGGGTTCCACTAACTATTGGTGTTTGTAGTCACTTAGTGAATGCTAATGTTTTATGCATAACTGAAAGCACAATCTTTATATTTCTGATTCTCTGAAGTCTTTGACACTTTGTATATATAACCGATCAAATTATAACAAGTTGACATAAATGAAAATACAACCCATTAACTGATTTAATGTCTTGCATTATCTTTCTACATTTTGGTGATCAACTTAACATCTTCAAACATTCAATAAATTATGGTTCATTAGATCCACTATCCAAAGAGAAGTATAAAAGTATACTTATAAAAGTGAACTGATTGATAGCAACTTTCTTTTCCTTTACAGTTCTAATGAAGTGGATTACAAATATAGTCACTGCTCTAATCCAACAGAACTCACATCCACATGCTCACAAAATCCAATACATCCAATGCACACATTATACATTAAGACGTTACTTTCCTTTATACAAGTTACAATAAGAAATTAGGTCGGCCTGTTAAGACTTCCCGTAATGCACAAACATTTACATAGACCCTTGCTAAGATACACACGATACCATACACAAGTAAATAACAAATCAAAATCATCAATTACGAGCCAAGATCATTAATTCACGCTTTCCATTCACTAAGCACATTACATCTTTGTGGTCGGCCCCAAATAGGTCTTCGGCAGTCCACATACCTTAGTTGATGTCATCAAGAATACATCAACCCAAGAATCACACTTCTCCAACCAACTATCCCCTTTCTATAAATATCTTAAATAACTACCAAAATTCCCCTATTAGGAACATCTCATCACTGCAACACTTTTCCTACAACCAAGAAACCAGAATCCTAATTTCTCCCACAAGAGTAGAAAATACATCAATCTAGGAGATAAAAATAGACATTAAGTCTCCCATTGTAAAGATGCACCATTCTTATGCATCTATCTTGAAGGAGGGGAAATAACCCCTATATTATGTTGGAGATATTCAAAAGTATCCTTTGAAAGTGCCTTGGTGAAAATATATACAATTTGATCATTTATGGGTACATACTCCAATTTAAATTTTCTTCTATGTAACCTTCTCCCTCCATAATTAATACCAGATAGACATATATTTAGTCTTTGAACACATATCCATTTATTTAAAATATTAATGTCACTTGATATATTACACATATTTTGAATTGCCTCATCATATACCACCTTGATATCTTTGAGAGTCTACTTCATCCTATGTGCATGGAAATGAGGTTCAAAGAGAATTTAATAACTAGTAAACACACTCAAACCAAAAATTCAAAGAAACATACAAGATTAGACAAAATAATACTAAAATAAATAGAATGCAAATGAAGTGTCAAATCAATAACCTCCTTGATGCAACAATTTTTCCATGGATGTTTGGTTGGATGTGTTCTCACTCAATTTTTTGGCAGCATAACGGTGCTTCAAATGCAAATGGGTGAGAGAGATAATAGTGGAGAAGGGTTGGATTTATAGGATTTTGATGATGTACATGAATAATTTAGGTTGATTCAAAAGATCAAGGTAGAGAGTGATTTGAGGAGAAATTTTGGGATCATGAAGGGGCAATCCCATGTGACCAAATACATAAGCCTAGGTGCATGATGTGATGGGGGAGTTAATTCATTTTCCTAATCTTTATGAATATAGGTGTGCACATGATTAAAGGAGTGGATTAATATTAATGAAGGATGATTAGAGGGTAAGTGAGAAAGTTAGGAGGTTGTGATTGGAAAATAGAGAATGAGTGGAGGAACTTTAAATTAATTTTTATTCCAAGTGGGAGGAGTGGGGATTAATTAAGTGGCGACATTTACTTAATCAAATATGGAATTAATTATGCAAATGGGCTTTTGAGGAATGCACAAGTGGATAGGGGGTTTTAGGAAAACTAAATTGATTCAAATTCAAATTAGAAGAAAATGGGAAAACTAATTTAATTAAATAAAAATGCAAGTTTATTTAGTTAAATAACCATAGATAAATTAAATAAATAAATTTACTTAGGTATATGGAAGACAAGGGACATTAATCAAATAATTAAATCATTTAATTATTTTTGACTGTAGGGGAAAGGGATTATGATGATTAATTTGATCAAATATTAATGATCACATTAGGTGTCTACATTTTGCCCTTCTTGGAGACAATGTTACAAAGTAGCACTATTTCAAAGAAAATTAAGAAATAGAGCTAGGAAGAAAATGGATGGATTGGAAAAGATGCCTCAATCATTAAATAGAGTGAATAGGATAAGATGATGAGAGGTGAGGATAAAGATTCACCCTTGAAAGAAAAGAGGGTTTAAGAGAACAAGGGTGTGCTCTCAAAATCGATGAGCTTATTCATGCATGAGAGATGAATGATAATTGTAATGCAAGGATGAAAAATGTTGGAAACAATTGTTTAATTGTGTATTGTCTTTGATGTTACACAAATGTCATATCAGTCATCAGACAGAGTCTACCGAGCTCAGAATGTTCAGCAAGGCAGTTAACCAAGTCTACCGAGTTCAGATGGTAAGAAAAGCAATTTATAGAGTCTACCGAGCACTCCAGAATACTATACCGAGAAGTTAGTTACTACCGGGCTCACTCAGTCAACTAAAGAAATTAAGTCTCTACCGAGTTCTCTCAGTCATCAAAGAATATGTGATGAAAAGTTCAGTCTTTACCGAGTTCGCACGGTTGGCAAAGGTAAGTCAGTCTTTACCGAGTTCACTCGGTTACCAAAGGATTTTCGCAGAATCAGCAGTGTTCACCGAGCATCAGTGAAATGTTTATGAAGCTGACTAATGTAATATTTATTAATTGAAACTTGTATATGCAGCCGACCAATGTAATATTTATTTATTTAAACTTGTAATTGGGCCGACTTGATAACCTGAAGGATATATATGAAAGATCAAGTTGCGAATTCAAGAAGAGTGCAAGTGTGTAGCAAGAGGAGAAGGATGGAAATGTGCAGAAGGAATGTGCGAATTTTGATGAAGGATTAAGAGTTATCCTTGAGGTGCTGCAAAGATATATTTGATCAGTAAGGATCTATTGGCGCAGAACAGAGATCTGTATCAGCAAGATAAGTTGTATTTAATTCAGGTCACTTCATTGTTACTTTCTATCCATTGTAGCAGTGATACCGAAATCTCTTAGCAGAGTTGGTCTAACAACCATTTCATAAATCCTCTAACAAGGTGACAATTTAGTTGAATTTCTCTAAAGACCTCTCACAAGGCCACTCCTAGCAGG